>PVKA01003743.1:34357-106480 GCA_004027165.1 Ctenomys sociabilis | reverse complement strand
AAAAAAAAAAAAAAAAAAAAAAGCAAAACTCCCACAAGTCTTTCTTATATTTAAGTAATTGTGAAAAGGATATTTTAGTCCTGAAAAGGACACTAAATATTCCCAGCCTCTGATTCTCTGCAGTTGAGGTTTGGTTTCTGAACAGAGACTACACACATGCCTCTGGATAGTTGACTGCAAACACTGTGTAATCTGCCATCGATAATCCTTTGAAGCCGGGCATGGTGGCGCAGGCCTGTAATCCCAGCACTCGGGAGGCTGAGGCAGGAGGATTGCTGTGAGTTCGAGACCAGCCTGAGCTACAAAGTGAGCTTAAGGCCAGCCTGAACTGCATAGTGAGACCCTGTCTCAAAAAGACAAAAAAAAAAAGATAATCCTTTGATTATCAGTTACATTCATTTCTTTTTTCTTTTTTTTTTTTTGGCGGAACCCGGGATTGAACTCAGGCACTTGCGCTTGCCAGGCAAACTCTTATTCCCCTGAGCCATCTCCCATTTCTTTGCCACTAAGAGCGCTGGCTGCCTCATGTGGAGATGTTGGAGTCAACCCAGGGACTCGGGGTAGCGTTGGAGCCCCTTGAGTGGTTTTTTGAGAAGCAGCTTTGGTGCTGTCCTCAACGCCGTATGTTTGTCTGTAGCAAGCACCTGTGAGTCATCGTGGTGCTTTCAAAAGTGGGATGTATGTCTTCGAAGTCGACCAGGTATGTAGGAAGCAATATTGCCACCTCATTTTTAAGTCAAAGCAGAGCTTGGAGGTCCTAAGAGACAGTTCCCAGGTGGTCACGCACACAGGCCTCCCCCTTTCCTAGAAATGCCACCTGCCCCTGGGTCCCTACCGGGATCACCTGGCGATATTTCATTTTCCATGTGTGAGTCTGGGCTTGAGCCCTCAGCTCCCAGTGCTGGCCTGACCCCTGGCCACACTGAGACCATTTCCCCATCAGGAAATGGCGCCAAAGAGAGGGTTCCAGCCAGGGTTCATGGCATCAGCTTCCCAGCCCAGGTGCCTCTAAAATGCTGGGGATGGAGGGGCAGTTAAGGCCACACTGGCTTCCGGTGCTACCTGTCAGGAAGAGCACCAGCTCCCCTGCCGCTTCTCTGGCTGTCTCTGGCGCAGTGAGGAGTCTAGTAGGGAAGTTTCCCAGGTCAACCCGCAACAGCACTGGAGGCACAGGCATTTGGTACTGGCACTGAGTCCCTGCCTGAAGGTGTGGTGCTACTGGGCCACGCCTGCAGATGCCCAGGATCTCTTCTGTGCCACCCCCTGCTGGCTAGCAGTGAGAAAGAATTATCTCTGCAGTGGTGGTCCCCAACAGCCAGCAGCGCCCTGTACCTGCTGGGTGGGCTTGGGGTGCTGCCTGGGGGTGTAGTTTGGTGATGGTCAGGGCACAGGGGGCTGAGGACACTGGGCTTCTGTGGGCTCAGCCTCTGTAACCATCTCAACCCTTTAAAGAAAGACTGCAGTTGTTTGTGGATACAGGATAGGAGAGGGGTATGAAGTGGAGGGACAAAATTTGACCTCTTGGTGAAAATATAAAATTTGGGGCTGGGGAAATAGCTCAGTGGTCTAAGCATCTGACTGATAAGTGCGAGGACCTGGGTTCGATCCCTGGAACCGCATGCCACACCAGCCCTGGAACCCCGAGTGCATTGTGCCAGCCACAAAACCAGGTGTGGTGGCCTACACCTGTGATCCCAGCACTGGGGAGGCTGAGACAAGAGGATCACTGTGAGTCTGAGCTGTGCATTTTTTTTTTTTTCCAGAACCAGGGATTGAACTCAGGCCCTTGTGCTTCCCAGGGAAGCGCTTATTCCACTGAGCCATCTCTCCAGCCCTTGAGCTGTGCAAACATTAAAAATTTTATAAAAGAAAATATAAAATCTGTTACACAAGGAGGAAATACAGGATGATCTACAATTTTAGGAGAGGTTTTCCTAGGAAAATGAGCCATTGCCTTCTGTTTTCCTGTCTTCTAGGTAATCGCTCGAAATGGCAGAAGCTCACCAAGCTGTGGCCTTTCAGTTCACTGTCACTCCAGATGGGATCGACCTCCAGTTGAGCCATGAAGCCCTGAAACAGATCTGTCTCTCAGGCCTTCATTCCTGGAAAAAGAAGTTCATTCGATTTAAGGTTCTCCAATATTCGTCTTAATCTCTACAGTGTTCACTTTGACATCTAAGAATGGCTGGCTGTCTTGTGCCATGGGGGTGTTCGTGTTTTCGATTAGATGTGGCATGACATTTGTGTTTCCATGACACAAAGGCTCATGGCCACCTTCAGACATACGCTGGCTACTGAGTTCTGGTGAATACTTTTTTTTTTTTTTGGCAGAACTGGGGATTGAACTTAGGCCCTTGTGCTTGCCAGGGAAGCGCTTATCTGCTGAGCCATCTCCCCGGCCCTTGAGTTCTGGTGAATTCTGAGAGGTTTTCACCTCAGAGCGTATTGGCTGGCTGTAAAACAGTGTGGAAGCTGGGGCTCCCAGGGCAAGTGACCTAGTTAGTGAGAGGTCTCATCAGAAGTAGAATGCATGTCCATTCTGTGCTTGTTGAGAAAGATTAAAATTCGGCAAGTGTGTTTAACAACTGTTGAATAACTGGGTGTAGCCCCTGGTAGGTAGAGGATTGAGCCTGTGAAATGATAAGATATACCCTCTGGCCTAGTTTTAGTTTCTTAAAAAACAAAAAACTGAGCAGGAATAAGTGGATGCTTCAAAACATTCAAACCAGTTCATTGAGACTGTACTCCAGCCCACTGTGCAGAGTGTGACTCTCTGTAGCCCCTCTCTTGGGTGGCACAGGAAGGCTATTGGGAAGGCCCCTGGGCTAGCGTAGGTGGCAGCAGATGGGTCCTCAGAGCCAGCTCCCTGCTCTGGTGTCCTGGGGCTCTGCTGGTGGCTTCCTGGCCTATGTTACCAGCTGGTGTTATGTTTATCACTGTAGAGGAAAGGACGGCGCCCCCTAGAGGGCATAAATTATTCAATCCTCAAGACCTTGTTTACTGTGAACTGGCAAGGCTCATAGAATAAACAATATGTGGAACCTACCCCTGTGAGGGAAGTCGGTGCCCCTCATGTGGGGCAGCCTGGAGCAGTAGGGCAAATAAGGACTGCGGATCTGCAGATTTGGCTGCACACCATTCTCTACAGGGCATCAGCAGAGATGACTTTTGATTCTACTAAGAGCAAGAAGAAAAAGAAGCCGGGCGTGGAGGCTCGTACCTGTGACCCCAGCACTCGGAGGCTGAGGCAGGAGCATCATTGTGAGTACAAGCTACAAAGTGAGCTCAAGGCCAGCAGATTAAAGGTGATATCCGAGAGCCAGCTGAACCATAGGATGGGCTTGGTAGTAGGAAGAAGAAATAGAAGGTTGTCAAGTTTCCAGAAGAAGACAAAGTACTAGGAAAGGATGAAGTAGAAGATGAAGACAGCAAGAAATGATGATGGTACCCCGTTCAGTAACCAGACAGGCGCTGCTTGGGCAGCTTGCAGAGAAATTACATATATAAAGAGCTGCTGAATTGAATGTTCAACATCGTGAGGGAAAGAAAAAAAAAAAAAATCAAGATACGATTGCAGGAGAAAAAAGAAAATTTGTCATGAAACCACCACAGGTCGTCCAAGTAGGAAACAAGAAAAACTCTTTCGTCGACTTTCCAGATGTCCGTAAACTATTCCATAACCAGCCCAAACTTCTTGCATTTTTATTGGCAGAATTGGGTACAAGTGGTTCTGTAGATGGTAATAACCCACTTGTAATCAAAGGAAGATTCCAACAGAAACAGATAGAAAAATGTCTTAGGAAGATATATCAAGGAATGTGTAACTTGCTGCACATAACAATCACCCGACAGTTTCACAGAAAAACCCTGGGTCTTTCTTACAGTGTAAAAGTTGTCATTCTCGATGCTGTGTTGCCAGTATCAGAATTGGCTTCCAGGCTGTCACAGGCAAGTGAGCACAGCTGCTTGTCAAAGCTAACTAGTTTGTTAATCACCACGGATTTTGCAAGGCGTGTTCTGAGGAATTGGCTGGACAGGTCTACCATGAGAGTGGATTTATCATTGTATTGAAAACAAGATAGAAAAGCTGATGAATTCTTCGGCCAGTGGTAGGTTGATCTGAATTTCTTGCCGGTGCTCACAGTTGCTATACTTACTGCCTATTTGAATAGCTGTCAGAGAAATGTGATAGGGTAAGGGGGTGCTTTTTAAAAGATCATTCAAGGATCCAGGGAGACGGCTCAGTGGAATAAGTGGTTCCCTGGCAAGCACAAGGGCCTGAGTTCAATCCCTGGTTCCACCAAAAAAAAAAAAAAAAAAAAAAAAAAAATTAAAAGATCATTCATAGACTTATGTCTCTCAAGATAGAGCCAGGAGTGGTGGTGCATGCCTGTAATCCCTGAACTCTAGAGGCTGAGGCAGGAGGATCTTGCTAGTCCCTGGGCAACAAAATGAGCTGAAGTCAGCTTGAACTTCATGATGAGACCCTGTCTCAAAACAAAAACAAAAAAGAGAAAAGAATGAGTAATATACGGCTACGCTTTAGGGAACAGTGCCATGGCAAGTAGGGGGAAGTGCCTCCAGGCTGCTGCAGGACACAGGACTTGGTGTAGATTTGTGGCTGGGGAGACTCAGGGTGACTGGAACACATTTTTTTTTTTTTTTGATGGAACTGGGGATTGAACTCAGGCCCTTGCACCTGCCACTTTTTCCACTGAGCCATCTCCCCAGCCCCACATATTATTTTTTAGTTAACTTTCATACACTGATTTATTATTAAAACCATTTTCATTTCAGAAAGTATATTTAGACATTTAGTTGAATGGTGCAGACATGTAGGGGTGGGAATACTGCCTAAAAGAATTCTAACAAAACTCCGATGGCTTTATTATCTGTTTTCGGTCAGACCAGTCCTAGTGACAGGCATATATAACCAGACCCTTCAAACCAAATGTCTTACAGAAAGGCTTTAGTGAGGAGTCTTTTGAGACCCAGGGGTCCCTCCCTAATGGTTTCCTCCTGATTTCAACAGAGATCCATATTTTGCCAGTTTTGCTTCATATACAACTTCTTTCTCCCCATAGAGTTTTTCCCAGTACATTTGCACATAGACTGTGGAACCTGTAAACATGCAGGGACTCTGAAGCATCCCGATTCAGGGACTGCACAGGGCTGGTAGTGCAACCGGGCCTTGGGCATCTTGAGCAGGTTGGGGTGAGTCTTCCCAGTGACCCAGGGATACCATTCATCAGCAGCTGTCAGGAGCCAGTCTAGGTAGAGCCTAGGAGTCCATATGGTGGACTGGGGCCAGGGTGGTCCGCGTGACCCAGGGTCACACTTGGAGAATGACCATCTCAGTGTGAGGTTTGTTAAGTTGAGGAAGGAAGCCAAATATGCTCAGTAGCGACCCAGTTCCTAGTGGTGGTTTAGTCCCAGGTCACCTGTGCACACCTTCACTCCACTGCCTTACACTGCTTGGGTTCCTTGTGGCACAGGCTGTGGGAGAGGGCGTGACTCCCGGTCCTCATGTCTTTGTCTAGAATGGCATCATCACCGGTGTGTTCCCAGCCAGTCCTTCCAGCTGGTTCATCGTGGTGGTGGGTGTGATGTCATCCATGTACACGAAGGTGGACCCTTCCTTAGGGATGATCGCGAGGATCAGCCGGACCCTTGATGGCACGTGAGTAGTCCTATCCAGCTGTCTGGTGATTTTCCACCTGTCGATGCTGGTGTGTCTCTTCAAGAACTGTGATTAGCGCTGTCCTAGGGTTGCTTTGAAGCTTTCGCTGTCCTCGTGCTGGCTTTTCTTGCATTTCCTGAGGTGGTGTCAAGGTCCCCTAGGAGTTTGTAAGCCAGATCACCCAAGGCCCAGCGATGGCAGTGGGTGAGCTCACAGTGGCCCACAGGGAATTTCTCCCAGGAGGCTGGTCACCAGTGTAAATGCTTATTTACACTGGAGTTGGTCCATCCCAGAGTTCTGGTCCCCCTGAGCTAACTGCTAAGGATGGAAGGTCTGGGGTTATGTCCACACATAGTTCTCTTCAAAGTGGCTTGGGGAGCCACTAGCACTTTTCTGCCAACAGTTTTAGGGTTTTCCACACCCAGCACTGTAAGATAGACAGACAGACAGGAAAGTCAGGGAAAGTATCAACTGGCAAAAATGCAGTGCAAATTCTGCTCATCGCTAATGACTGACTCTATTTGACTCTAATGACTCCAATAATGAAGCAGATTTAGCTGAATGGAACCAATAATGAGCCAAGAGCAGTGGTCCTGATTTCTAGGACTCTTGCAGGACACTTGGGTGTGAAGGAGAGGCCTGCCCAGCAGTACTGGCTCTGGCTTTATAAGCACCTACAGGAGATGGGGTAAAAATTCCAGTCATCTTGGTGCAACCATGCCTGACCTGGATGCCTGCCGTTTCCTTGTCTGCCTGGGAATGGGGGTGTTGTGGCAGGCACTGCTATCCTTTCTGTCAACAGTGCAGCTGGCAGGCCTGGTCACTTGGCCCAGGCTACCCTGCTATTCTACCTTAGGTCCTGAGAGCATCAAGCTTTTCCCTGGGGACAGCTTGCCCCTGTACTGTATACTTTGCTTCTGTGTGTGTGTGTGTGTGTGTGTGTGTGTGTGTGTGTGTGTGAGAGAGAGAGAGAGAGAGAGAGAGAGAGAGAGAGAGAGAACATGCACATGGATGGAATTAGGACCCAGGTGCCTTGCAATAAACTATATCCTCTATTCTTTTTCAGAAATTTAAGTTTCACACAGTCTTGTTAAATTGCCCAGGCCGGGCCTGAATTTTTGATCTTTCTTCCTCAGCCTTCTGGAATTCTAGGTGTGCACCACCATGCCTAGCTACCCCTTGCACATTGAACCAGATTGCGTTGGGGCCAACCTAAAGTTGTAAATTTTATTTTAAGGCAGGATCTTGCCAAATTCTCTGAGCAGGCCTCAAGCTCTTGCTTCAGCTTCCTGAGTTAAATGCAGACTTGTAATTCGCTCTAACCTAGGCTGTCTGTCAAAACTGGATTCCCTTCGGTTGTATCAGCTATTAAAGCCTTTTGTAATCTGGGTCTTTATAAGATTTGTTTCTTTGTCCCTCTGAACCTATTTTGGTAAACTGGGCCATCTGTGGCCCATATTTAGAAAGGTCAGGTTAAGGCTCAGTGTCTGTCTTCCTGTCTCAAGGGCCTCTGGTACCATCTCCCAGGGAGGAGTCACTCCAGTATCCTGGGCTGCAGGGTTGTGGGGGCTTGGATTTAGTTTAGTTTTGTTTTTTTCACACTGGGCCTCCTTCACCTGAGATGAGTGCTTTCGCACTGAGCTGCCCACCTCCCCAGTCCTAGACGGCTGCTGCCAGCGTGGCCGTGCCCACTGGGCCCACCTCGGCTTCTGTCCATCTCAGAACCCTCGTAAGGAGCATGTGCTTGTTGTTCTGTTTCATTTTGTTTTGTTTGAGACAGGGTCTTACTATGTAGCCCAGGCTGGCCTTGAATTCTCTACGATCTGCTTACCCCAGCCTCCCCGGTGCTGGGATTACAGGCTTGTACCACCACATCCAGAGGGAGCATGTTCTTTTTAAAAGAGAGCTCCTAGCTGCCTAGGTTCCTGTGTGTAGGTATAGAAAGCCTTATAGCTGGACCTGGGACACGGCTGTGATCCCAGCACTTGGGAGACTGAGGGAGATGGGTCATAGTGGGCGCTGCGAGCCTGGGCTATATGGTGAACTTAAGCCCACCCTGAATTACACAGTAAGACCCTGTCTCAAAAAAAATAAAATAAAGAGTCCTGAGCATGTCATTTGTTTGTCTGATTTTTTTTTTTTTTTTAGTTAAATGGTGCTATAGTATTAAAAGTACTTAGAAATTTAAAATATAGAATGTCCTAAAGATAGCTTCTCTGGTCCCTAAATCCAGGTTTCTTTGCAGATTAGATTATCAGATCACACCAGTGTAGAGGCTGCCGTGGAGCGCTAGAGCTGGCAGGTTATATAGAAAAATACCAGTTTTGAAGCTGAAGTGGTTTTCCTTAAATATAATGTTTCCATGTCAGTTAAGTATCATAGGATTTTTAAATGGATAGTTTCTGAGACTCCAGTTATGTCTGTTGTTTTAACCATTTGAAGGACACTATAATAATTTTTATTTTCTTGATGTTTAGCAGTTTTCCAAAAGGGCTAAAACTGAAAACCAGAAAATGACCACATTTTGTCTCATTTTATTCTTTTTTTTTTTTTTTTTGGTTCAGGTTCTCACTATGCAGCTCAGACTCATACTGATCTTCCTGTTTCCAGCCTCCCCAATGCTGGGATTACAGGCACATGCCATCATGCCCAGTTTTACTCTTTCATAATTTATGATTTTATTTTTAGTCGCCTTAAACCTTATGGTTACATAATTTAAAGATTTATACATATCTATTTTGACATATCTATCTTTTGGCTTTATTTTGTTTTATTTTTGCAGTACAGGGATTGAACTCGGGACCTTGTGCTTGCCAGGCAGGCGCTTCTGCTGCTGAGCTATCTCCCCGCCCCTCTCTTTAACTTTAATCCTTATAATGAGTCAGTGCTGTCATTATTACAAACTCATTTTTCCCCATAAAATGCCGTACTTCCCTTCACAAAGGATAGCCTTTCTCTTAAGGTAGCTCAGGCTGGCCTTGAACTCGTGATCCTCCTGCTTGGCCTCCTGAGTGCTCCAGTAATTATTTCACATGAGCAGACTGTTCATTCATAAGGAAGTGTTGCCTGGGTTGTATACAAGCTCCTGATAGAAGGTTATAAATGTGACATCCAGAGGTAGATTTGAGAGGGGAAAACTCAGAAAGAAGGAGATGGCCCAGAATCCCTGTGAGCACCAGCTGGGGTGGTCCCTATCCACCAGGGCCTGGGCGTCCCACAAGCGGATCTCCACCTGGTGGTAGCTGCTCACCATGCCTCCCAGAACCCTGTAAAGTCTTGTATTTCTCCCACAGACACATATTGGCCAGCTCTTCCTTTCGTGCTCTCTCTCTCTCTCTCTCTCTCTCTCTCTCCCTCCCTCTCTCTCTCTCTTTTTTGTTTAGTATGGGGTTTACAGAGTTTCACTACATAGATCAGATTTGAAGTGATTCTCCTGTTTTCAGCCTCCCAAGCACTGGGATTATAGGCACGTGCCACCATGCCCAGTTTCAATCACCACCTCAGTGCACCCTGGGCGCGGAGCTAGCACAGCTCCCCGGGGATTGAACTCCGGCTGCTGCTCTCTGCCCAAGCAGGTGCTTTAGTCCACTGAGCTATCTGGCCTGCCCTGTGTTGAGACTGGGTCTCACTACATAGCTCTCAGGCTGGCTCAAACTCCTCTGCTCCTGCCTCTGCCCTACGTCCCAAGTGCTGGGATTGCGGGTGTGCACCATCACACCAGGTTACATTCCTTTTCTTTTTTTAAAGTAGTGGTCTTGCTGCATTGCCCAAGCTGGGCTCCAGAAATCCTCCTGCCCCAGAACTCTGGCTTGTGCCCAAGGACTGCTTCACCTCAAGGCAGGGACGAGAGCTGCTATGGGCTTTGGAGAGTGTTCTTGCCGCTGGGGCTGGGGCAGATTCGGGATGACTTGGGGTGGGCTGGGCTTCTCCTTTTGATCCTATAGCATGCAGTGTCATGCATGGGGGTTACCTGCAGCTTCCTTCCCATGCTTGTGCTTTCATAAGTCATCTTGATTTGTCCCCCAGTGGTTACCTGTCCACTCAGATGAAAGATGTGGTCAGCGGCTTCCTCTTCGGCACGGGCCTGTGGGTGGCCCTCATCTTCACCATGCGCTACTCCCTGAAGGTGCTCCTGTCCTACCACGGCTGGATGTTCGCCGAGCACGGCAAGATGAGCCGCAGCACCAAGATCTGGATGGTAACCAAGCACCACCGGCAGCGGGGCCGGGTCTCTGTTATTTAAGTGCGGGCCCTCTGGGACTGGTTCTCCTTTGACACGTGCCAGGTGGCTTGGTCTCCACCTCTAGTGGCTATAAGACCGGATTCCCCTTTGGCTTGGGCCATTGGGCATTTTGTCTGATAATGTTGGTGACTTCTGTGACATTCAGTCTTGCATCTGCTTATTTATAGCTCAGACTGTTGGTCAGACAGACGTGCCACCCCTGGGTCCTTGTAGCTTTTATAGGGAGCTTGAGTGCGCACATTCAGTGGCTTCCTCGGCTGACCTGTGCTAGGTGACGTGGCTAGTGCCTTGCCACACGTTCCCTCTGCTTGTCTTGAGGCCTCTGCTTCAGGGCTTGGCCATGGGAGTGCCACAGGCCTCCCAGCTCTGTGTCCCATTTGCCCCTGCCTGCCTGTCCTCACTGCCATCTGCTTTTTCTTGGCTCTATAAGCTCTTTGGAGCTAGGCATTTTATTGAGAAACAACAGCTTTGTTAACTTGGGTTTTATGGAGTGGCCTCAGTGATTTTTATGAACCTCACCCTGCGGCAGTTTTCCTTAAAATCCTCCTCTCTCCAGTTCTGGGTTCACTCTTGGTTTTATTAGTGTTTGTAAAGTGATGTGGCAGCTTTGGTGACGTCTGAACCTGAGGTCGGGATCTTGTGCTCAGTGCCCCCGTGGGTGCCCCAGCTGTGAACTGGCCTGCTGTCCCAGACCTCCTGGGAGTCACCGAGGAGCCACTGCGTGTCTCAGGTCTCAGGGCTCCCCTTTTTCCCAGATCACTGCCTGCTGCTGTCAAGTAGTGTTTTCATTTCTACAGAAGCACTTTAACACCAAATGAGCTGGAGGAAGTTCCTATGGAAAATGTTTCAGTGACATCACCCAGGGTGTCACTTGTTGCTGATGTTGAGCTGAGTCCCAGGGCCCCTAGGAATGCATTTGTTCAGTGAGCCTGGATGACTTGTTACTGCATCAGGCCCCAGAGGGTGGCTGTGTCCTCCATACACCTGACCTGATCCAGGGACTGTGTCCTCCGGGGCCAGGCTGACTTTACTCTGTCCCCAGAGCCTTGAACCAGTCCCAAAACTGAGGGCCTCATGCAAAACCCCACAAGTGAAGGCCCAGGCAGGCAGGAACATCACAGACCCCAGGGGTTCAGGCCAGAGAACCAGTGGTAGCAATGTCTCAGGGCCTGTGCTAGTTGTGGCTTTTCCACAGCCTCATTTCCTTTGTGTGCGTGCGCGCGCGTGTGTGGTGTGTGTGTGTGTGTGTGTGTGTGTGTGTGTACATACGTGCATGTGTGCCCATGCTCCTGTGCCAAGACCCCTGATTATGAGGGCTGAGATTGGGTCCTCGGGAAAATAAACTGGCAGAGACCATCAGTAAGTAGAGGGCGAGTGGGTATGGTGGAGAGCTGGCTTTAGGTCTTTAACTTAGCCTCTTCTTTGGAACTGTGGCTTTTTTTTCAGACCATGGTCAAGATCTTTTCAGGTCGGAAACCCATGTTGTACAGCTTCCAGACCTCCCTGCCTCGCCAGCCTGTGCCAGCCGTCAAAGACACTGTGAACAGGGTAAGTGTGCCCGCCTCACATGTGGGGTTGCCAAGTACCTTTCCGGTTAAGGCCGTCTGATTCTGACTGTAAGTCAGTTTACTGTCACCCACTTTTTTTTTTCCTTTTTCTTTCTTTGTGACAGGGTCTCACAGGCTGACCTCAAGCAGATCGTCCAGTCCTAGTGTCCAGAGTGCTGGGATTGCAGGACTGTGCCACCAGTCCTGGCTGTCATGTGCTTTTTATTAGCTCTCAGCAGTGTACCTTGTAGGGTTTTTACAGGTTTTTTCCCTAAAGTATCATTGTATTTGGGAGATTTGTTGAAGGCAGTCTAACTCTGTTCAGGCTGACCTTGAACTCACTATGAGGCCCAGGCTGGTCCGTGGTGCTCCTCCTGCCTCGGCCTGTAGGTACTGGGATTCCAGGTGTGCACCACCATGGCTGCTTTAAGCAGAGTGGTTTCAAGGTCCATCTATACTGTACCCTGCGGCTGGAAAGACCACCATTGGTGGATCCGCCTGCTGAGGGCCACTTAGCTGTTCCGTCTTCTGGCCGTTTTGAACAGGGCTGCTGTGGCTGTTCACGCACAGGTTGTTATCGGAGCACCTGTTGGCCCTTGTTTGGGGCATGTGTCTAGGAGCAGGGCTGTTGCCCTCAGAGTTGCACTAAGGGAGGGTAATTCTGCACTTTGCTTGTTGAGGAACTACCAGACCATGAAATGACAGCATTGTTCTGCCTTTCAGCCACTGAGGTACTGTGGTTCCGGTCTTCTGGCCTGATTTTGGAAATTCTTACATGGAAAGCTTATAGGCTGCAGGATTTGAATCTAGGCTTGGGGTTCAGTCTCTGCTGTCTACGCATGTTCCATCTCATCCCTGCTCTCCTGCCTTGTCCCCTGGGTGTGGAGGCTGATGATAAGGCCCCATCCAGACCCCAGGAGGGCAACACAGGGATGACACTCAGGACAACGTCCACTGAGCGCCTGCCTGCCCACGTAGCTCACTGCAGGGAGTGCAGCTTTCTGTTTCAGGGTGTACGGTTTCCTGTGAGTAGCACTAGGATGTGTCACCGCTGGCACTGTCTAGGGCACAGGGCCCTGCCCTTCACGGTGCAGGCTGGCCACAGAGATCACTCCTGCCCCGAAGCTGTTTTTCTAGCCAGTAGCTTGTGGGAATAAAACATCTCATAATGGATCTGGATATAGTAGAAGTTTTACTTTTTTTTTTTTTTTTTTTTTAAGCAATTGTACTTTCTGTAACCTCTCACTTAGGAGCAGGGCGAAAGCTCTTCTTTTCTTTTTCTTTTTGGTATCAGGGATTGAACTCAGGACCTTGTGCTTGCCAGCCAGGTGCTTATGTCGCTGAGCTATGTCCTCAGCCCCTAAGACTCTTATGTGTCCTGCATGTGAACTGCTCCTGCAGGTTTTGACAACCCATGCCTGGCTCTCTAGGGTGGGCTGGTGTGCATCTGTCTGCCTGTAAGTCAGTGTGCTGGAAGTCCTGATCTGGAGACTGCTCTGTCCCATTGTCACCAAGTGTCCCCCCAATACTGCTCCCTGTGTACTCGCCAACCCCCATAGCTAATACCACACTTATCTGTAGCACCCTATAACCCTATCACCTTTCAAAAGCCCCACCTTGGAGCACTTGAGGCTGTGGGGAACATCTAGATATAAACCACAACAAGGTGACACTGTTTAATTATCAACCTACAGTGTCATTTAGCATCAGTATGTATTAACCTGGCCGTGGACCGGTAAGACCAGCTCAGGCAGGTTTCATCTTTGGGGCATGGCAAGACCACTCTCAGGCACAGGTGAGGGCGCCATGGCTTCTAAGTGTGTTTAAGGTACCCGATGTTTGTTTTCATTCACCCCAGTACCTGGAATCAGTGAAACCCCTTATGAAGGAGGAGGACTTTAAGCGGATGACAGTGCTCGCCCAAGATTTTGCTGTTACTCTTGGACCGAGACTGCAGTGGTATTTGAAGTTAAAGTCCTGGTGGGCCACAAATTACGTGAGTATTTATAGATATAATGTACCTTTGTGTGTGTGTGTGTGTGTGTGTGTGTGTGTGTGTGTGTGCGTGTGGCACTAGGGGCTACCCAGGGCACCTTACCTCTGAGCTGCATCACCAGCTCTTAATTTTTTGTTTTGAGACAGAGTCTTACTAAGTGGTCCAGGCAGGAATGGAAGCTGCAATCCTCCTGCATCAGCCTCCCTGAGGGCTAGGATGACAGCTGTGCATCACACTGTCTAGCTCTGTAACTAGTTCTTGGTGAACTTTTTCTGTGTGAAAATACTAATCAAGAGGTCAGGCATAACAGAGCTGGGATCACATTTGAGATCAGCCGCCGCCACCCATGAGGCCCCATCCAGGTCCTGGTCGGTGGCGGGTTTCCCCGGGCAGGAAGGAGCATCTGTACCCTGTTCTGGCCGATGCTTTCGCATGAGGTCCGTCCTCTTCAGGCTGGAAGGAGGTTGTGACTTATCGCCACCAGCAGCTGTGTGTGCGCCACCTTTGCCACCTGATGCTCTGCCCTCTGGCTTGGCTCCTCTGGGCTCCAAGAGCAATGCCCCTGAGCCCTGGGTCAGGCACCTGTAGCCCCACGCTGACCACCTCTTGGGACTGCCTCTGGCCCCAGGTCCCTCTTAGCATTAGCTCCAGCGAAGCCTCTCAACCACAGTCTGCGCCCTGGCCCAGCTGAGTGGCCACGTGTCAGGGTGGGGCGAGCAACAATAATGTAGGCTGCATGGTGTCTGAGAAGTCTGAGTTTCAGGACACAGCTCACATGAAAGAGGGTTAAGGATGACCCTGACAGAGCCAGTGGATGGCGCCGGGTTGAGGTGGCATTGCCTCTGTGGGTGCTAGGGACAGCTCACCAGGTAACAGCAGGCCACTACTGCTGCACAGTGACCTGGCACACGCTGGCCGTGTCAGTGCCACAGCTCTAACATGGAGTGGCACTGAGACTGGGTGTCTTTGTAACCTCTGGGTTGTTACTTGTCTTTTGTGTACTAGGTGAGTGACTGGTGGGAGGAGTACATCTACCTCCGGGGCCGAGGGCCACTGATGGTGAACAGCAACTACTACGCCATGGTGAGTCCCTGGGCGGGGCCGGCTACCTGGGGCAGCATCCTCCCAGCTGTGGACAGCTCGGGCTGGCCGCCGCACCTCCTGTCCTGCCTCTGTGCCTCCAAGGGGCTCTGGCTCAGGCCTACGTTCCTCAGCAGAGCCCGTGTGCAGGTCCTTTGTGTTTGTTTAGTTGCACCAGGACACAGACCTACCAAACCGGAATGTCAATGGGGAAACCGCCCTCATGGCTCGCTCAGCTCCCAGCCCTGGGAACCCCTGCCGCTGTTCACCTCGATCGATCGGTGCTGTGTTTCCATCTGCAGCGTCCCTGAGGGTTCAGTACTGTCCCAACCCAGAGCTCAGTGTGCTGCCTGCGCCTGCCCTTCTGTGTGCTGGGCCAGTGGAGGCACAGGGGGAGGCTGCACGGAGCACCTCTTTCCTGCCCCGTGGTCTTTCTTCAGCCTTTGAAACTTTGCCATGGGTTGGAAACCCCCAGTTTGGGTTGTCGGCTGCTGTGTTGTAGCAGACTTGTTAAACTTCTCCTGTCCCTTTCTTTGATTCCTTGTATTTTCCCTTCTGTTGTTTGCTTTGTCTTTCTCATTTTTCATTTAAAAAAAAAAAAAATGAAATTTTTTTTTCCTTTTTCTTCTCTTGGCTGAAACCGTCCAAAACTGAGAAAGAAAAAAATTGTCAGTGTAGTACATAGAGCTTCTTTTGCCGTGTAGTGGAGATGGCAGCCACCTCTGTTCTTCGCCTTCGAGAATTGGCACGTATCTCATATGGGGTCTACACACCAGGATACGCTGTGTACTTAAAACTTTCCAGGACGCTCAGATCTGTATTGTCCCTGGCCTTTTGCAGCTGTGGGAAACAAAGGTTTTTAGTGGTGTGTGTGTAACAACTTAATTGCAGGCACAAAGCTATGTAAATGATTGTCTTAGGTTTGGATTACTTCTCATTCAGAAAATTCCCGTTACCTAATTGCTCTTTTCCTGTGCATCCTACAGGGCTATCTGGGGAGGAATATGGTTATCTTTTAGGAATACCTGAGGGCTTATGTTCTGCATTAACACAGTGAAAGTAACCAAAGTAAAAAATCAGATTGCAGTTTGTCTTGTAACCCAGTATATAAATATGGTGGGATTAAAAAAAAAATACAGTGAATGTATAAAATTTATTACAGTGAAAGATACGTTGACATCATTACCCTTTCTCAAAGTACACCCTCCCCCTTCTGAACACACTCAGTGTGTCATCCTTGGGACTTCGTGAAGTGGTTATAGAAGTCTTCTTTTATGGGTGTCTTTAGTTGCACCACGGTAACTGCCTTGGTATCCTGAATTGTTCCAAACCATGGTCATCTTGACTTCAGGGGAAAGCCAGAAGTCACATGTGCCAGAGCACTTCCCGTGAGCCTGTCTGCCGAGTAACACACAACAGCTGCAGTCACTTTATTTTTATCACACCTTGTAAAGACACTCACAAAACAGGATTTCCAAGCTGGGGAGATAGCTCCGTGGTCTGAGTGCCTGGCTGGCAAGCACAAGGACCCAGGTTCCAGCCCTAGTACCGCTACATGCTGTGCCAGCCCCGGAACCCCAGACTCATGTGCCGACCTCTGAAACTGGGGAGGCTGAGGCAGCAGGATCACTGTGAGTCCAGGCTGTGTAGTGAGACCCTGTACCAAATAAAGGAAGGAAGGAAACAAGGAAGGAAAGATTTTAAAAAAATAAAAAACAGGAGTTGCAGAACTGCCTCAGAAAGTGGCAGGAGTTCCCTTTCCCATCTTGCAAGATGGTAGACTAGAAAACTGAGAAGAAATCTCAAGCAAGAAGGCTGCCGATGGCACTGGTAAAATGGGTAATTTGAAGGTTAAAAAGTCCAAGAAGGGGTAGCCCCGCTGCAGCTGAAATTCTGTCCTGGTTAGAGGAATGGTAGATGCTCCCACTCTGCTGTGTGTTGCAGGAAGGCTTCATAAAAAGAGCGAGTACAGCTGATAAATTGAAGGTTGAGAAGAAAAACAAGGAGTCACCAAACCAGTTGGTGGTGACAAGAATGACGGCACCTGGGTGGTTAACCTTCAGAAAATGCCTACAAATGCTTCTCAGCCTTTGGCTAAGATCAAGTGAAAAACACCTAGCTATTACTCTCCTGAAGATGTGCCCCCAAAGCTGTTGAGCGACGGCAAAAGACCTTTTGATCGGCATGTGAGGAGGCTTCGAGCAAGCCTCGCTCCCGGCGCCATCGTGGTCATCCTCACCGGGCGTTGCAGAGGCCAGAGCGTGGTCTTCCTGAGGCAGCTGGCCAGTGGCTTGCTGCTGTGACTGCGCCTCTTACTCTTAATCGGGTTCCTCTGTGTAGAACACAGAAATTTGTCATTGCCACCTCCACAGAGATTGGTATCAGCAAAGCGAAAATCCCCAAACACCTCACTGATGCTTATTTAAAGAAGAAGCTGCTGCAGAGCCCAGACACCAGGAGGGTGAAATTGTCAACACCAAGAAAGAGATACCAGATTCCAGAGCAGCACAAGGTCAATTAGAAAGCAGTGGACTCACAGATTTTAGCAAAAGTCAAAGCTGTTCTTCACCTCTGGGGCTACCTATGATGTCTCAAAAAGACATTAAAAAAAAAAAAAGTGCTTTCAAAGCAAGGCAGTGTATTTTGAGGGCAGTGTGTGTTATAATTTTTTTTTTTTTTTTGTCTTTTTCAGACAGGGTCTCACTGTGCAGTTCAGGCTGACCTTAAGCTCACTTTGTAGCTCAGGCTGGTCTCAAACTCACAATAATTCTCCTGTCTCAGCCTGCTGAGTGCTGGGATTACAGGCCTGTGCCACCATGTCCGACTACCTAAGATTTTTTTTTTTTGGGTGGGGGTGTACTGGGGATTGAATTTAGGATCTTGCGCTTGCCAGGCAAGTGCTTATTCTACTAAACTATCTCCTCAGCCCCTTGTGTTATAATTTTTTGAAACTTAAATATTTACCATGTGTTTCATCATCCCTTGGACATTTGAATACACATCTATAGAAATGTCTAGGGCTAAGCCGGGCGTGGTGGCACAGGCCTGTAATCCCAGCACTCGGGAGGCTGAGGCAGGAGGATTGTTGTGAGTTCGAGACCAGCCTGAGCTACAAAGTGAGCTTAAGGCCAGCCTGAACTACATAATGAGACCCTGTCTCAAAAAAGACAAAAAAAAAAAAAAAAAAAAAAAAAAAAAAAAAAAAAAAAAAAAAAAAAAAAAAAAAAAAAAAAAAAAAGAAATGTCTAGGGCCAGGGAGGTGGCTCAGTGGAATAAGTGCTTCTCTGGCAAGCACAAGAGTGTGAGTTCAATCCCTGGTTCCACCAAAAAACATAAAATAGAAATGTCTATAGTGGAGGTGGGTTCTGCAGTGGTATTCGGGTCAGTATCTTTTCTACAAACGTCTCTCGTGTGTGCCCTTCTCTTCCCAGGAGTTGCTCTATGTCACCCCAACTCACATCCAGGCAGCGAGGGCAGGCAACACCATCCACGCCATCCTGCTGTACAGACGCAAGCTGGACCGGGAGGAGATCCAACCTGTATGCAAACATTGTGTTTCTACCCGATTCCAGTGAAACAGCGTTAGTGAGGGAGACTGACAATTGCACACGCTAAAAGTGTAGGATCAGATAAGTCCCCAAATGGCTGAATCCTGAGAGCCCTCAAAACCAAAACACCATCAGGATGGTGAATGTGTCAGCCCGAAAGTCCTTCTGCTTCTTCACATTCTCTCCCTCTCAGATAACTGACCTGCTGTCTGTCATTCTGATTAGTTTGTCATGGCAAAACTTTGGTGTAAGTGAAATCCTTTGTATGCATCTACCCAGCATAATTTTGAGCCTTAATTCTGTTATATGCTAAATGAATATATAGTTGGTTAATTTAGTTCTAGCAGTTTCCCTCAGGGAAAAAAAACAAAACAAAACAATTTTTTTTGGTTTTGTTTGGCAGTGCTGGGGATCAAGCCCAGGGGCACTTTACCATTGAGCCTTCCCCATTGACCTTTTTAGTTTTTAGGGTGTGACAGTATCACTAAATTTCCCAGCCCAGCCTTGAACTTGCAGTCTTCCTGCCTCCACCTCTTGAGTAGCTAAGATTATAGCCACAGCCACTGTGCCTGGCTTATGTCTCTGTTAAATACCCCTTTTGCTTTAAGCATCAGTTTATAAAGAACTGATTCAAGTACATTATTGTGGAAGCTAAGTGCCACACGTCAGATGCTGGCAGGGTTCAGCCAAGCCCTCTGTGAACCACCCCAAGGAGCGCTGGGAGAAGATGGGTGTGAGCAGAGAGCAGGTGCTGCAATTAGATATACAGCCTTCATTTCCTCTTTATTTTCCTGTGGAAGTTTGCTTGTTTATCTGAAGCATATCTTTATTACAGATTCGCCTTGCTTCTACCATTCCCCTCTGCTCAGCGCAGTGGGAGCGGTTGTTTAACACCTGCCGGATCCCTGGGGAGGAGACAGGTGAGTAGGCCTCCCGCAGGCCCCTTTGGCAACCAGCACTTTCCATCCTTCTGCTCCCGGTGAGCAGGGGCAGCCAAGGGACCTCATTGATCTTAAAGTCTTTCCAGAGAGCATGGGGTCATGAGCACTTCTGTTGGATTTCCTTTGTCTTTATTAAGTTTGGACAGCAGACCTATTTCCAGATTTTAGTTTGATGTCAGCAATGTTTTCTCCATGTCCACTGAACTATTTGGTTCATCTTCTGGATTCCTAGGGCATTTCTCTATGGCTGTCTGGCAAACTGGATTGTACTGGAGAAGTGGACTGTGGGCCAGTTGCTGGCTTGCCAGCTGGGAGGGAGCCATGTGGTCTGTCTGCCCAAGGCATCCTGGAGAATGACAGGAGGGACAGCTGTTGTCCACTGGGATGGCCCAGGGCCCCAGAGATCATACAGTGATGTCTGTACAGGTAGGGAGACGTGGAGACACCTGATTGGCCAGCAGACCCTGTCTGACAGGGCATTGTTTGCTCTTGTAGCCCCATGGCGGCATTAGGTCCATGGGGGGAGGTCCCCTGTCCATCCAGCCTCTGAGTGTGTTGCTGCAGCTAAGCTTCCCTATGTAGGTTTCTGGTCCCTGCTGTGTCCATGCATACACAGACACACTAGTATGGCTTTTACCCTGGGAGGTGTAAGTAACCTGGAGATGACTTAAAGTGCTCAGCAGGACGTGCATAGATGATTGCAAATATGACACTTTTTTTTTTTTTTTTTTTTTTGGTCTTTTTTGAGACAGGATTTCATTATGTAGCCCAGGCTGGCCTTGAACTCACAGTGATCCTCCTACCTCAAACTCTTGAGTGCTAGAATTATAGGCCTGTGCCACTGTACCCAGCTATACAGGCAATTTGAGCAATGGGGATTTGGGGGTCTACAAGGAGTCCTGGGACTAATCCCCTCAGGGACAGCTGTTTAAATGTAGTAGTGTTTTCTTCTCTTTCTTTTTTGTTACTGAGGATTTAATTTAGAACTTTTACACTGAGCTATAACAACAGCTTTTTTTTTTCCCCTTTTTCTTTAATTTTGAGGCGGAATCTTACTAAATTTGCAGTCCTCCTACCTTAGCCTTCCAGAGTGCTAGGATTATAGATGCAAGCCACCACGCCTGGCTGTAGCTTTTTCATTCTAGCTTGTTTCCCTTCAGTACCTTTTATTTGGCTAAGCCTGGTGGCGTACATCTGTAATCTCGGCACTCAGGAGGCTGACTCCAGAGTATCACGGAGAGTTCAAGGCCAGGCTGCACTACAAAGTGAGACCCTGTCTCAGAACAAAACAAACAAACAATAAAACCTTTTAATTAATGGAATTACCACTGAAATTTAGAAGATTTACAGAGATGTTAAAGTACTAACTTAATCACTCCAGTACAGTCATTTTTTATCTCCATTTTTGGTGTACTTTACTATATATTGTCAGAGCAATTCCAGTGTGTAAGCTGTTTCTGGCTTTTCTCTTGGCCTTTATAAGGGATGCCACAATGAGTGTCTGTGGACCCCCTGGGTCGTGAATTAATCAGTTTATGTGGTTAATTCGTGGGGCCTCACAGTGGGCTTTTCAGTGTAACTGACACTGACACATCACTGTCGGCTACTTTAGCTAATGCCCCCCCCCCAGTCCGCATGGGTCTTAGTTACCCTTCTCCTGGCTGAGACCAAATACCCACCAACCAAAGGCAAAAGAGGAAAGGTTTGCTTAGTTCACATTACGTGGAGATTTCAGTTCGCAATTGGCTGGCTCCAAGGCAGGGTGGCATGGCAGAGGGGCGAACCAGAGGAGAGACAGCTCATGTGGGCAGAAGGCAGAGAGGTGGTGAAGAAGCAGAGCAGCAAGCCATGACCTTCTTTCTGTGTCTCAGATTCCATCCTGGACACTGGATAGCACTCACACCAGAACTAAGCCAGGGCAGCCCTTGTGCCTCCAGCAGCTCCTCAGGTGTGTGGGCCCAGTGCCCCCAATGTCTTAGTTCTCCTAGTGCCCCTGGTCTCAGTCTTTGATAGTATTGGGCGTTAATACCAAAACTTGGGGGTCGACGCCCAGTGTATCAGTTGCTTCTTGTGGACTTTTATGTCTTGCTTAAGAAATTCTTTTCTCTTTAACAGTATTTAACTTTTTATTTATTTATGGATCTTCAGTCTGCCTAGAATTGACTTTTACATTGAGTGAGAGTTACAGATTGGACACCACATGTTGTGTGTGGATGGCCCCGTTGGCCTCAGGAAAACAGCAACAGTTTGTCCCTCTCAGGTGGTGTACACAGGTTCCACTTAGTCACAGTACAAACTATTCAAATTCTGTAATAGATCGTGGTATTTGCCTAGGGAAGCCTCCCTTCTAAGACCTGTCTTGGTGCACTGCACTTCCATGTGTGTTGTCAGGTCCATTAGATTCCTCTTGGAAGTACAGAGACTGGGAGAATCGGATTGCTGTTCTCTCTGCTGATCGGATCCTTGTCTGTCTGTTTTAACAATTTCAGTAAAATCATCTCTCCCAGAAGGATCTTGCACATTATGTGTTAGAATTACTCTGAGAAGGCCAGCCAGTTAGCGCAGCACATTAAAGAATTACTCTGAGGGCCTGACTGTGGTGTTATTCAAGTACATTTTCAAGTTGTCACTTTCTAACTGCGCTGTTTCCTGGGCTGCATAACAAATAGTCCAGTTTAAACAACAAGCATTTTTCTCAGGGTCCTGGAGGCTGCAAGTCTGAGATTCAAGTGTCACAGGTGGTCCCTGCTGAGGGCTCTGTGTTTGGCCTACATGTGGTGTCTTCTCACTGCCCTCTGTGTCCTCACGTGGCCATCTTTATGTGCTGTGTCCTCGCCCCTCACTGTCAGGACACCAGTGATACTTTAGTGACTTCATTTCATCTGAATGACCTCTTTAAAAACCTGTCTCCAAATAAGGGCACCTTTTTAGGCACTGAAACTTATGACGTCAAGTGTGGTACACGATGTGCACAGCTCTGCGTGGTGCTGGGGTATACAGTTTTTCAACATGGAGTTTCCATTTACATATACTCTTGCTAATTTAAACAGGTTTTCTTGGATGTGCCATGACTAATCGCAGGGGCACATGCCAGCTCTGGTGTTTTCCTTCCTACTCCTTTATCTTTGGTTCTTTTTCTTATGGGTTTTTTTTTGTTGTTTGTTTGATTTGTTCTTTGCCCTCTGCCCGGGCCTTGGGATAAGGGGCCACACCAGAGGTCCTTTGTCATCTCTGGCTTTCAAGTGAAAGCTGTGCATCTGTTCCACATTCCTGGTAGGAGCTATTAGCGGGTTAAGGAGGTTCTCTCCACCCTGGAGTCTGGGAATAGTTTGTAAAGGAGATCAAGGGTGGATGAGGCATAGCTCAGCTTTATCTGACTGGCTTCTTAAATTTCACTTCCTTTATCGTGGTGGCAGGACTGGCTCATCTCCAGGGTCCGGCTGGACCACTGTCGCATGCTTTTTATGCCCTTGTAACATTTGGCCTTCTTGTCTGTCTGTCTGTCTGTCTACTTACCTACCTACCTGATTATTTGGAGTTTGGGCCAGGGAGTGTTGAGCTGCAACCTCAACCTCTTTTACAGTTTTGTTTGTTTGTGTGTGTTTACTTTGAGAGAGTTTTGCTAAGTTGCCCAGGCAACTAGGCTGAAACTAGAAATCCTCCTTCCTCAGCCCTGGCTTCATCTTACCCATGAGAAAATGGAGGTTCGGACAGGATAGTGAGAGGCCCAGAGTGACTGGCCCAGTGAGTGGCCAGGTGCTTGCTAGCTAGGCATGTCAGACTCCTGGAGAAGCCAGGGCTCTGGACTCTCCTCCATTTCACACTTTAAGAAACCTGGGCTAGGGCCGGCGAGATAGCTCCCCAGCACCGCCTGCCTCCAGCACTGCCCTCAGGGCAGGCTAAGCCCACCAGCATAAATAAATAAATAAATAACACCTGGGCTCATTAAACTGCGTGGAATAACACAGAGTGGGGGATTGTCACTTGGAGTTGGGGCACAGCCCCCTCATCTGACCTTGTTTCTCTGGATTTTGTCCCCGCTGCACATCCACCTCAGACACCATCCAGCACCTCAAGGACAGCCGGCACATTGTCGTATTACATAAGGGGCGCTACTTCAAGGTTTGGCTCTACCACAACGGGCGGCTGTTGAAACCCCGAGAGCTGGAGCAGCAGATGCAGCGGATCCTGGATGACCCCTCAGAGCCTCAGCCCGGGGAGACCAACCTGGCCGCCCTCACTGCCGGAGACAGGTGCGTGGCTCTCTGGCGGCCCTGTCCCTTGTGTGGATGGACATGGGGCTTGTGTCACAGTGCTCTTCCAGCCCTGCAGTCTGTCCCTGTGGGTACCTGAGGCAGTACCTGAGTGGTCCCAGACACTGTGCTCTGTGTTTGTTGGTAGCAAAGCCCGTCTCAAGAATAGTTGGATTTGGTTAAGTCACAGGGTCACCTCTGTACAATACAGGCAGATGCATGTGTGGACACACCACATGTGGAAATGTGCTAGTTTGGCCTGCTCATAGCACAGGTCTTTTCTGTGGTCCCCAGAGGTGTGGAGGCAGTGTTTCTCCACACCAGCCAGCGAACTTCCCTGTAGTGGGACCCAGCTAGTGTGCCCCTTGTTCAGTTCTGGAGGTAGTATCTGTTCCCATGGGTTGCAGGCTGAGTCTTGCTACCCCTTTCAAATCCAGAAGTGAATCTGTGGCTCTAGAACTTCTCACAATTGGCTACACATTTCCGTGATGCCCCTTTGTAGGCTCCACTAACTTGTTAGAGGGAGCTGAACGTGATGGTACACTGCTGTAATCCATACTCTGGGAAGCTGAAGTAGGAGGGTATAACATTCAAGCCCAGCCCAGCAACTTTGTAAGACACTCTCTCCAAATAAAAAAAAAAAAAAAAGGATTGGTAACATAGCTCAGTGCAGAGGTCCTGGGTTTACCTGTAAAGATACTAAATAATCAGTGATAGGCAGGGTGAGGTCTGCAAGGCTCCCAAGTACAAGACTCTAGCTCTCCAGTGGGGTTAGGGTGTGGCACTTCCTCCTGGCACATGGCCTCGCCCTTTTGGAATTTTTCTAAAGACAGGGTCTCATTTTGTACTGCAGGCTGGCCTCGAACTCAGTGATCCTCTTGACTCAGACTCAAGGGTGCCAGGATGACAAGCATGTGCCACCGTGCCCAGCCGTGTGCCAGTATGCCCCTTGGGGGGGGTTATACTTGTGTGGACATGACTCAAACATGGGCGAATGTAGAAATGGGATTGGACAGAAGGGTCTGCTCTGATTCTTGCAGACACAGGAGCCTCTCAGCTTAGATTCTTCCTGTCCTGTGAGACCAGCAGGCCTTCCTCCTGGCTGTGGGGCAGGATGCCCGTAAGACAAGGTAGCTCAGGAGAATTCCATCTCTAAGACAGAAAGATGGGGAGAATTAGAGTATCTGACACATTTTGGGTAGAAAAGTACCAGACAGGTTGAAGACCTATTAACAAAGTAAAAGTAAAATGCTTTTGAAAGAAGGTAAAAAATCTGTCTTGTGTCCAGCCTTAGGGACTACAGAAAGTTAAGAGATCTTGGCTTTTGGAGGCTGCAAGGAAAGACTGCCTTTCACTGTCACTGCCTTCGAGCCATCCAGAAGCTGCTTCAGCAACTAAGGACAAGCAGTCAGAATACTTCAACAAAAGATACACTTACTGCTTAGGCATTCAGGAGATAGGTGCACTATGGGAGTTAGAAGCTAGGAACTGTCAGAGGTGTGTGTCATCATACCGAAGGGCTCCAGTTGTTTCCCTGCCTTGTGAAACGAGGCTTCTGTGTACTTCAGGCATGGCCGGCACAAGGGTGCCTGGCCTAGGCTCTGTGTACACTGGGCCTGGATGGGTCTTTGTGGAGCTGTGTGGTGTGGGCTGGTGAGCAGTTTCCCTACCCTGTCCCTCCTCGATGCCCGTGGTCCCCTCCTGTGACAGCCAAGGGCATATTCAGACATTCAAGTGTTGCTCGGGCAGCCTGGTCCCCGATAGAGCTGCTGAATTAGGTGGAAACTAGGTGACGTCTGCAAGCATGTTGGGGCTGCCAGTGGGCTGTGTCTTATAGATGGTGGCAATGGGCCAGAGGATAGTGGGTGTCCCCAGTGCACCAGGGAAGCCCCAGGCTGAGGAGCTAAGACCAGTGCCAGATGCTTTTGGCTTCGCTTCTGCCAGCTGTCATTGTATGGACCAGTTCCAGCATGAGTGACACAAGTAGATCTACGAACAGGCAGGGAGCAGGTCCAGGAAAGCAGGAGACTGTGTCGGCTGAAGCAGTGAAGACCAGGAAGAGGATTGTGGGGGTAAGGGAGTAAATGTTAGAAAAAGCTGGGGTTGCTCTGTGTCACTGCATGGGACAGTGCAGCATCAGGAAGTGTGTCTCAGGGATGTGGTCCTTGCTTTTTTTTTTTTTTTTTTTCCCTTTTTGAGACAGGGTCTTACTCTGCAGTTGAGGTTGGACTTGAGCTCACTTCGTAGCCCAGGCTGGTTTTAAACTCACAACAATCCTTAGCCTCCCAAGTTCTGGGATTATAGGCATTAGCCACCAAGCCTGGCCTTCCTGCCTGCCTGCCTGCCTTCTTCCCCTCCCTTTTCCTCCTTTCCCTTCTCCTCCCCTTCCCTCCCATCCTCTTCTTCCTCCCCTCCCCTTCCTTCCCCTTCCCTCTCCTCCTCTCCCCTCCTTTGAGACAGGATGTCCCTAGTTTAGGCTGGCCTGAAACTCACCACAATCCACCTGCCTCAGCCTCCTGAGTGCTGGCATGACAGGTGTATGCCATTACACCTGGCTTATTTCCAATGTGCTTGTCTAAAGGGCTTCAGGGGGCAGGGAGATGGCTCAGTGGAATAAGTGCTTCCCTAGTAAGCACAAGGGCCTGAGTTCAATCCGCCACCAAAAAAAATAATAATTAAAATTTTAAAAAGGACTTCAGGGACAGGAGACCTAGGAGATGGCATGCTGGGGGACTGGGATCTCCTTACCATAAGCCACATATTCTATAGGTCACCAAAGGCCCCCCAGCTCCTCTCTGAATAGCTGGAGCCAACATTCCCTCAGCCCTTCAGCAGAGAGCTAAATCGGTGTCAGCCCTTGTGACTGTCACTTTTGTCCTCCTGGCTGGTACCTGTGTTTGGAACTGTGGAGTATATGGACTTGTTCAAGCCATGAGTGAGGTGAGCCAGCGAAGTGGTAGTGACTGGAGTCTGGGCCAGGGGTCCTGATGGGAAGGGATGAGCAGGGCCAGGTGGGCTGGAGGGTGGGACCACAGTAGAAGCCAGTGAAAGTGGGAATCGCATCCCCCAGCATGTGGCGAGGAAGGAGGGCCTTGTCCTGAGGCATCATGTCGTTTGTGTGCCCTGAACTTGGGGGCAGATCCGTGCCTCAGCATAGCTGTGACCTAATCTCCCTGTGCCTCAGTGTCCTCGCTTGGAAGATGGACGTGGGGTAGAGAGGAGAGGGCAGAGTTGGCACAGAGTGAAGGCACTGGGCAGGCATGGGCTCGAGGGCCATGTCCTTGCACTTTCTGCTGCCAGACCTGGCTTAGGCTGCCTCCCAGGGAGTGCCAGGAGAGCCGGCAAGGGTGGGCACCTTCCCTACTGCTGTGCTTGGCTGGTCATGCCCACAGGGCCAGCCTACATTTTGGCTGAGGGTCAGTCTGTATTTATTGAATGATGATAACACGCTGTGTTGTGTATCCTGCCCTGAGAACAGCAGGGTGGACAGACGATGAAGCCGGATCGAGCAGGTCATGTAGACCTGCAGGCAGACGGGTGAATCACAACTTATTTTCCTTCAAGAATTTCCTGCCAGGCACAGTGGTGTGTTCCTACAATCCCAACTACTGGGAAGGCTGAAGCAGGAGGATGGCAAGTTTGAGGCCAGCCTGGGCAACTTAGTGAGACCCTGTCTCAAAATTAAAATGGCTGGGGACAGAGCTCAGTGATAAAGAGCACATGCCTAGCATGCCGGAGGCCCTGGATTTGATCCCTAGGACCCAAAAGAAAAATTATTTCTTGAAAATTCATAAAGGTTACATTGTATTGTTACAGACATGTGCCATGAGCCCTTACGAGGCTGGTACGGGTACCACTGTGTTTAACTGTGTCTGGTCATTACCACAGAATACCCTGGGCCAAGTGTCGCAAGGCCTACTTCGCACGTGGGAAAAATAAGCAGTCTCTGGATGCTGTGGAAAAAGCAGCATTCTTCGTGACCCTGGATGAAACTGAACAAGGATACAGAAAGGAAGACCCAGAGGTGTCCTTGGATAGCTACGCCAAGTCCCTCCTGCACGGGCAGTGTCACGACAGGTACCACCCTTCCCAAAGGTGGGGCTTTTTGGCTGTGTGGTGGATGTCCACCCCCGGTGTCCTTGTAGAAGAACAAGCTTAGCATGGAAAGGGCTTTTCGCTTTCTTCCCTGCATCCAAACTGTCACCCATGACCTGAACCAAGTCTCTCAGATTCTTCCTGTGCTGTGCCTGATCATCTGTCCTGGGAGAGACTGAGATGTAGTGGCCTTTGGGTACCTGGTCCAAGGCAGAAGGTGGCAGAAGGGTGGGCGTGGGGTTAGGCCTGGGAGTCAGCTTCGGCCTTGCTCTTGGTCACAGGGCTGGTGCCTACTGGGGGCCTCCCTTTGCTCTCTGTAAGGTGAGAGCCCCCAGCCCCACAGGCTGGGACCATGACCCCCTGGGCTGCTAGGGAGGTTGTACAGGCAGGGACAGCCTCCGCTCTTCCCAGCCACCATGTGCCCCAGTGGTCTGTCCTGCTCTGGTTCCCAGAGCATTCATGCTCCTCTTCATTCGTGCTCCTCTTCCTGCCTGGCACAGAAAGAAAGAGTGACTGGATGTCCACTTTCTGGTCCACTGGATGTCCCTTTCAGAGGGGTGGGTGGGTGGCAAAGCCCTGGGCCCTTCCAGAGGGAAACACACTGCTTCGGGCCTGGGCCGTTCCTGGTGCTCCATCTTCAGTCCCATTTGTTTCTCGCAGATGGTTTGACAAGTCCCTCACATATATTGTCTTCAAGAATGGCAAGATAGGCATGAACGCGGAGCACTCCTGGGCGGACGCGCCCATCGTGGCCCACCTTTGGGAGGTGAGTGTCCTGCTACTGCCAGTCTCAGCTGACCCCAGGCTGACTTCCTTGGTGTGGATCCTCGAGTGTGACTTCGTAACACATGTGCTACTGTGTATGTAGCTACCTCCTGTCCCTCGGGACCCTGAAGGAGCGCACATGCCCTGCCACCCCCTTTCCAAGGCCACCATCACCACGTGGCTGTGAGCTCTTGTACAGCACCCTTAGGGCAGAAGTGAACACAGTTTATTCTGGAATAATCGCTTTATTGCTGTATTTCCTAAGAAATTTTTTTATGTCTGCCTGGTTTTAGACAAAATAGAAGCAAGCTTGTTAAAATCTGGCTTATGAAAAGGCAGTATGTCTTTTACTGAAAATATTGTTTTAATTCTTAAAATTAACAAGTCATTTAAAAACATGAAATCTCTGTTATCTTTTTCTTTTCCTTTGTAGTAAAGGAGATTGGACCCAGGATCCCACACATGCTAGGCAAGCATTCTACCACTGAGCTATACCCCAAGTCCATTTTTTTTTTAATATGTTTTGTACAGGGTCTCACTATGCAGCTTGGACTCATAGTGAGCCGCCTGTTTTCAGCCTCCCCAGCACTGGGATTACAGACGCACACCACCACACCCAGTCTCGGTGGCCGGCTCAGCTTGAACCCCAGTTCCTGTGCTTGCCTAAGAACCCAGCCCAGTTTTTAATTTTATTTCGAGATGGGTCTCACCAAGTTGCCCACATTGACCTCAACTTTGATCCTCCTGCCTGAGCCTCGGAAGGAGCTAGGATTACAGGTGTGCACCACCAGGGCTGGTTCAAACACCTATCGCCCTTTCCCCAGTTCAGCATTTAAAATGTAGGGCTGTGAGATGGGTGTAGCGCAGTAGTAGAGATCTCAAGTTCAATCCCCAGCACTGCACAAAAAGAAATAAAATGTGTTGCAGATTGACTTCCTCCACTATTTTTAATTTGCCTTCTCTCTGCACTATTTGAACTATTTCATGTTTAGCATGAAAAACTGAATGAAGGTTTTGCTTCCTTAACACAGGGCCAGGTTCTTATTTAAGGGAACAGCCAAGGTCCTAAACTAATAGCAGTGGACTTGGTGCAGAAAGCCAGTGCTCACTCATTTCAGTGAGACCTGGTGGTTATTTTAAAAGCAACAAGCCCCCCTGAGAGTCGCAGTGAATCTAACACGACCTTTCTGCCGTCCTTATTTCCCTGCTGCTCTAAGAAAGGAGGCAGAACAAGGTAACAGCAGAGCCTGGGTGGGAGTCAGAGCTGGGGGCGGCGAGTGGAGTCCCTCGCCCTCTGCAGAGGGCCAGTGTGCAGAGCCAGGTGGCACCCGAGATTCCCACAGTAACCTTGTACAGGAATCGGGGCACAATAGGGTGAGAGTCCTTCATCTAAAATGTTTGAGGGTAGGTTCGGGTTTGGGACTGTGGTATGTGCTTCACTGGCTGAGCATCATTTTTGAACTCTGAAGTACATCGAAATCTGTCTCATTAAACACCAACATGATGCTCTGAAAATTTCAGATTTTGGAGAATTTTGGATTTTGGGTGTTCAGATTAGGGATACTCAACCTATATCTCATTCTTTTTTCTCTAGATACCTGTGAAGGCTTTGAATCTCTATTTTTTGTGTTTGTTTTTTTTTTTTTTAAGAGAGGGTTTCACTGTGCAGTTCAATCTGACCTTGAATTCACTATATAGCCCAAGCTGACCTTGAACTCAACACAGTTCTTCTGCCTCAGCCTCCCAAGTGCTAGGGTTACAGGTGTACACCACACCCGGCCTGGTGCTTCTTTTCACAATATTGTGTCCATTTTTCTGTGGAGCTCTACAGTCTTACAAACAGGTGCTGTGTCCCTCAGGGCCTCACACTAGCCATCCTCTGCCTGGAGGGAAGGGCCTTCCTGTGGTCTCAGCTGACCCCGTCTGCTCTGGGTTTGACCTTCTCCCATGCTGGGGGGGGGCGGAGAGCTTCTGTCTCACCGACCTTCATCTTCTTGCTTCTGGTTGGGTCCTGGTGAAACCCCCGTAGTGGCTCTTTTGGAAGAGGAACGTTTTCTACAAGGGAAAAGGGTAAAAAGGAAAGCACAAAGCTGTCTAGGCTTTAAGACCTTACTGTGGTCGCCAGCCACTAACAGATGATAAAGAGCAGCCAGGGCTCCTGGCCATGACTTACCAAGCAAGCATTTCAGCCCCGGACTTCACGTCACGCTTGTTCATCTGGACACAGCAGCGGGTGCAGGCACAAGATGGTCACACACTGTTTTGAGGACATTCTGAGTAACATGTGTTGGATAGCTATTGGTAAAAGACTCTGAGTCCCAGGCCAAGCGTATTTATCAAAGAGAGATCTAGGGCTCTGTGCAGGGTCAGGCTGATTTTTTTCGAAGTACTCTGAATAAGATAAGGATAAAGGGATTTATTCTTAGATGAAAGTGACTGATTAGCAGTGGTGCTTATGTGTTACCAGAGGGTCTGGCACTCTGGAAACATTAGATGGAGCCCAGCACCTGTGTGTGTTGGGGGCTGACCTGGTCCCCCTCCTGGGTCTTGTGCCACATTTGAAATGGGACTGGTGCAGGAGGGGATGCCAGCTAGCAGCAGGTCCAATTGAAGCAGTGGCCTGCTGGCCCTTGAAGTGATTCCTCCATCATGGTTTTTTGTTTTGAGACAGTGTCTCACTATGTAGCCTATTGCCTGAGGTGCTGGGGTTACAGGTATGCACCACCACGCCTGGCTCCTCGACATGTTTCCTGTGTTCATTCACGTTGAGATCTGCTAGTCCCAGGGTATTTCCATGTTGGGGTCCAAGAACCCAAGTGTGTTTCCCATGTTTAGCTGGGTTGGGTCTGAAAACTTCATTGTTTCATGGTGCAGTTTGTGTTGGTCCAGGAGCCCTGTGTTTTTCCCATGTTGAGGCATGTTGGAGTCCATGTTGGAGCCCAGGAGCTCCCAGGTGTTTCCCCGGTCAGGTGTGCTGGATCCGGGCGTCCAGACCCCATGCAGCTCTGGGTGAGTGACTGGGTGTCTGAGGATGCTCCATGCCAAGCGTATGATGAGCACACCTCAAGTGAGTAGCATGGTCTGCTCTTGAGGTAGCTCTGTAAAGAACAAGGCTGTGTCATCCTCAGAAGTCACACATTTCATGTGACGCTACTGGTTATAGTCTCTATTTGGTCTTTATTCCTGCTTCCAGCACACCCCTAAAACCCCCAGAATGCTCCAAGTGATGTCTTTTGGGTACAAATGATTGGCTGGCCCAGGAGCGCCTCCCCCCCCCCCCCCCGGTTGGCTTCAGAATGTGTCTGGCGACAGGAAAGTTCAAGGCAGGACTAGGTGGTTGTGTCAGTCCTGACCTCCACCTGCAGGGAAGGTCAAGGGGTCAGCATTACCAAGGACAGGGCTTGGGGAGCTCCAGACCCCCAAATCCAGGGACGCCTGGGGACAACACTTTCCCTGTGCCCCTCTATCTTTTGGGACAAACTTCATAGTAAAACAGAAATCTAGGCCCATGCTTACAGTTCTATGAGATACTTTCAGAAATTAAGCAAACTCTAGGAGAGACTGAAACTGTTTCTAGCAGTTGGTTGGCAGCATTGGTCACACAAAGGGATTGCACCTGGCGCCCGAAGTGGGGGTGGCCTTGTGGCTCGTGCACAGTGTGTTCTTGCCTGGCATGTGGAAGTGCCCATGTTCAGCCCTGAGGTACTCTGCGTGGAAGGCGCAATAGGAGAAGCTGCGTTTGGGTTTCCATTCACTTTATGTCTTCTCGTGTTTCACAGTACATTATGGCCATGGACTGGTTTCAGCTGGGCTACGAGGAGGACGGACATTGTAAAGGGAACACTAACCCCAACATCCCCTGCCCCACCCGGCTACAGTGGGACATCCCAGAAGCAGTAAGTCCCAGTGACCCAATGAACGTCACTGTCTCAGTCACTTTCTTCTTTCTGAGATGAATGCTGGACACCCAGTAGTTGCCTTAGAGGAGGGTTTATTTGGAATAGCGGTTTTTAGAGAATTCAGACATTGGTTGGATGGCTCCAAGCTGGAAGGGCCTGACAGAACTGTTCATGTCATGGTGGCAGAAAGCAGAGAAGAGGGAGGAACATACACCCTTCCAGGTCATCCCCAGCACCATGCCTCTTCTGACCAGGCCCCTCCTTCTAACTGCATGGTGAGCTCTGAACTAGTGGTCTGGTCACCATCCAGAAGCCCCGCAGCCCCAGCAGTGACATGCCCCCGAGTTTGACCTCTCACCACCAGATCTTCCAGCAGCACTTCTGAGTGTTCCCAAGCTCCACTGAGGCCGGTAGGGTCTGACAGCTGTTTCCTCAGGGCTGCTGCGGGTGTCCCAGTAGATATTCCCTGCATTTGAAGCTTTTGGCCAAGGCTGTGATGTTCTAGCCTGCATCTAACTGGACCTTTAAACTCTTCACAGCAAAGAATAAAAAGCCAAATCTCAAAGGGTCGAAGCACACTAAATGCTAACTTGCAATCTCAATTCTTGGGCACAGCCCACTCAGAAGAAGCCCTGTGGGGAGGGAAATACCAGGCCCAGATCTGATCAGGCAGGATCCCCTGGGCCTCGAGGCCATCTTCATGTAGTTAGAGCATGCCGTAGCTCCCCAGGGCCGGTTTGGGGCCAGAGACAGGGTGACCTCTGGCAGTGTGCGCCCAGGCTCACGGTCCTAGGAGTCCACCAGGGCAGTCTCTGTGCATCACAAACACATTTCCAAAGAGACTTGACTTTTTGGAGCAGTCGGTTTCATGGCGGAACTGATGAAGGTGCAGATTTCCCCATGCTTCTCCCCTTCACCGTCACTCCTGTGCCCTCCCCCACTGCCAGCGTCCCCCACCAGAGTGGCGCATTATGACAGCCAGCAAGGCTTCACCAAGTTCTGTGGCTTACATCCAGGCCACTCCTGGTGGGACACAGTCTATGTAATAGGCTACATCTGCCATCAGCACTGCCCAGAGTAGTGTCCCTGCCCGGCATATCATCTGTGTCCACCCCCTTCCTCTCTCACCCCTGCTGGCTCCCCCTTCCCCCAAAGTGGGACAGTGGGAGTCAACAGGCAGCTCCTTGCATTCAGCAGTGTGCATTTCAGCTTCCTCTGTGTCTTTGTGGCTCAACCATGGGGGTTTTCTTTTTGAGTGTTAAATAGTATTCCACTATGTGGCTGACCTTTTCCTTTCTTTTTTCTTTTTTTTTTTTTGTACACAAGGTCTCACTATGAATGCAGCCCACATTCATAGTGATCCTCCTGCTTTCTGCTTCCCTAGCGCTGGGATTACAGGCGCGCACCACCACGCCCGGACTCCAATCCGCCTCAGCGCACCTGAAGGCAGGGCCGGTGCGGCAAGCATCTTTTTTCTTTTTTTTTTTTTTTTTGCGGTACTGGGGATTGAACTCAGGACCCTGTGCTTACCAAGCAAGTGCTTATTCTATTGAGCTATCTCCCCAGCCCTGTCCTTTTACTTTCTAAAGCTTGTTCCTCATAGTGTGGGCTTTGTAGAACAAACTCGATTGTTTGAAGTGTCCTCTGGGGCCTCACTGGGAGCCAGGACTCCTGTGTTCCTGCTGCTTGGGTCCCATGCTGCTCTGAGGTGGGGCAGGGGCCCTGTGTCGCTGACTCTGGAGCTCCCAGGTAATGCTTTCTCCTGGATAGTCCACATTTCCTCTTGCTGAGGAGCGCCTTCCTTTCCCTCCTCTCCCCAGTGCCAGGAGGTGATTGAGACCAGTCTGAGCTCCGCCAACCTTCTGGCGAACAATGTGGACATGCATTCCTTCCCATTCCACGCCTTTGGGAAAGGCCTCATCAAGAAGTGCCGGACCAGCCCAGACGCATTCATCCAGCTTGCCCTGCAGCTGGCCCACTACAAGGTAGGAGGCAAGGGCTAGGGCTCTGTCGGGACTTGGCAGGGTCCCTGCGTGCACACAGGCTGCATGGCATTTCCACCTCCATCCTCATAGCTCCTGGTCACCTGTTGACTTGCACACAGTGGCCCTGTTGCAAAATGGTCTCTGGCAGTATGGGATGGGACTTCTTGTCCTTTGGCAGAGAGGCCCTTAGACAGCAGGATCGCGCTGAGCTGTGGCCTTAGCTCAAGCTGTGCTTTTCCACCCCTCCAGTACTGGGGAATGAGCCCAAGGCCTTTGCACTGATCTGCATCCTTAGCCCATTGTACTTTTTATTTGAGACAGGGTCTTGCTAAGTTGCCCAGGCTGGGCCCAAACTTGCAATCCTCCTGCACCAGCATCCCAGAGTGCTGGGATTATAGGTGTGTGTCACCACACTCAGCTGTGTACCTGCTTTTGTTTTATATTTTGGGGTTTTTGAGACAGGATCTCAGGCTCATCTTAGATTCATTGTGTAGCCCAGGCTGGCCTCAAACTCAGGGCAATCCTCCTGCCTCAGCTTCTCAAGAGGTGGGATTGTAGGCATATGCCACCATGGTCAACAGTGCCGTTGTTTTGTTTCCTTAAGGAGCTTTTGGGGTGTGTGGGTTCTTTTTCTTTTTTGTTACTAGGAATCAAACCCAGGGCCTCATGCGTGCCAGGGGGGTGTGCTCCACTCAGCTATGTCCCAGCCCAACAGTGCCCTGTTTTGGGGGGAGGGGCTACCAGGAATCAAACTCAGGACCTCACACTTGCCAGACAGGCACTGCACCACTAAGCTGTATGGCCCTGGCCCACAGCACCCTGTCTTACACTGTAAAGTGTGAGAGCCATGGGGACAGCAATGCCACTGCCTAGTCTGGCTGGGATCCGAGTGTTCCACACCTTTCATGCCTTGTGGTCTCTCAGCAGCGGGCATTTTTGTTCTCCCTCTTTACAGGTGAGGGACTCCAGGCAAGAGAGGTCAGGTGGCTTGGTAAAGTGACACTGCACAGCAGGAAACAGGCTGGGGTCAGATCCACACTCAGAGGCTAGAAGCTTGAGTTGTACTAGTAAAGAAAACAAACAAATACAGGAAAGAAAAGGAAACATCAAACAACAGAAGGTCAGGACCGATGACCACACAGGGCTTCATAAGAGCACGGCAGGCAAGCTCAGGGCTGGCACATGGCTCAGTGGTGGGCCCTTTCCCGGCATGTGTGAGGTCTGTGCCCATCTCTAGCAATGAAATAATAACACAATCCCAGTGCTTACTGTTTCTAAATCACGTGCTCACTGAAACACATAGACCAATGCAGTAATTGCAGGGGGCTAATGCACTCACTATAACAGAATGGAGCTGAGATGTGGATCTTAGTGTTAATAACCTTGAACTTAGGACTGGTGAGAAAACTTTGCAGTTGTGCCACACTGGGACCCCAGCTGGAGGTGATGCCTCTGCCACAGAGAATGTGGGCTCTGTGGCACAGCCGCAGAAAAGCATCTTAGATTAGTGAGCACTGAGTGCAGCATGGGTGCCTTCCATACCTCTCCCGCTGCATCAACCACCCTGGTGGGCAGCACCCACCTGTCCCAGCTCCCAGCAGGTCACCATTCCCTGTCACCTGGGGGACCTTCCAGGTGTACCCACCACCCCATGGCTGCTCCCTGTGTCAGGTTGTCCCACTAAAGGACATCTTTCCCGTTCTGCCCCTCCCCTTTCGTGGCCCATGTGGTACCTTACATCTCCCTCTCTTTCTGGCTGTCAGCACAGAGGGAGCTCGGTGTGTGGTCGGTGTGTGGCCCTCTGTCCTGCTGTCAGCTGCATAATGAAATGAAGAAACTCGAGTCACCCACGTACTGACCCCATCTCCTTCTGGCCCTTCTTGAAACCAGTAACACCTCTGTTGTCACCAGCTGAGAGGCTGGTGACACAGAGAGGCTCTGTCCCCCTGCAGACCCAGCCACCGTGCCACATGCCTGTGCTCCTCTCGCTGCACCCTGCCTGCTGCTGAGACATGTTCTTTTTCTCAGGACATGGGCAAGTTCTGCCTCACATACGAGGCCTCCATGACCCGACTCTTCCGAGAGGGGCGGACCGAGACTGTGCGCTCCTGCACCACAGAGTCCTGTAACTTTGTGCTGGCCATGGTGGACCCCACCCAGACGGTAGGTGCCCTCAACCAAGGACACGGCCAAGCATGTCCAGCTTGGGCAGCCCTGTGTGTCATACGAGTTCTGCCTGCCCCAGCTGCTCCTCCCCTCTTGCAAGGGAACAGAAAGTGCTAAGAGCCCAAGCATGGTGACACTGCAGACATCCCTTTATACATGGTGCTTCTGGAAATCAGGTTATGCCTCCTAAAGAGTCCTTCCATTAGAGTGGACAAAGCAGAGGGATGGAAGTCACTGCCACCAGGGTGCGAACCTGGTGGCTGTCACATGGGAGCCATGCAAGCCCTGTGTGCAGGCTTGGGGCTGGGGTTTCCTTCACAATCCCAGCAGGAGCCCTGGGAAGTATAATCCATTCACTGTCACTGATAAGGGAACAGACTGAATTCCGCCACCTGCTGGGTCCCTGACTGGCAGGTGGCTGGGGTCAAGTCTTTGCCTGGTGGTCTCTCTGCTCAACACAGGTACTCTCCGTAGAGAGACGGAGGCTTCTGGCTGACTGCCAGTCTTCACTGTGGGAAGACTTCATTTCTGATGAGAGAAGCCAACTGAGATGAGAGGGTGGCTCTGCTCAGCCACTGTCAGAAGCCTTTGGGAGGAACCTGGAAGGCCAGGGCTTGCTGGGCAGTCACAGCCTTCCTGGACCTCCACTTAGAGCACACTGTGTCCCTCATTGCAGAACCCACAAGAACCTTTTGGGGCCCCTTCTTGAGGCCTGAGCTCAGGAGCACCATTTTAGCATAATTGCTAGCCAGATCTGAGGTGACCCAAGGGTCAGGACCTCCATTCTCACATGGAGAGTACACATCCTGTCTGCTTAGTGATTACCTCAGTGTCGCAGATGATGTGACACACAGGGGACCCTGAAAATGCTTTGCTGACAGATACCCCCTGCAGCCCTCTGAAGGCAGGAATCAGGACGGGCCCCTGGCAGGATGCTTTGTCTGCCGCCCACTCTGGCACATTTTATGGGGGCCCCATTGGCAGCGTTCTGTCAGGGTACTGGAGGGAAAGTGGCTGTCACCCTTCGTTGGAAACAGGAATCCGTACCACACAGCCTGAAATGTCCAACGCATGCCCTTCCTGACCCTGTCCCTTAGGTTGAGCAGAAGCTCAAGTTGTTCAAGGCAGCAAGTGAGAAGCATCAGCACCTGTACCGCCTGGCCATGACCGGCGCCGGCATCGACCGCCATCTCTTCTGCCTCTACGTGGTCTCCAAGTACCTCGCTGTGGAGTCCCCTTTCCTAAAAGAGGTCAGCTGTCTTCCAGGGCGGAGCCCAGTGGCTTCGCACACAGCCTTGCAAATCAGAACAGGCACAGAGAAAGTAGGCCTGTGGGTGGAGCTGCCGCAGACACGGGAGATGTGAGCTACAGCTGTAGCAGGGCATTTCTTCCACGACCTGCAGTGCTTTGCTGTCAGATTCCCCATCTGGACTTCATCCATGTGAGCAAGCACACAGCGTAGATGGCGAGGTCGACGGGTATCTTCACCTTTGGTCTTTGTTTTGTCTTTTTACTTTTCTCTCACTGCTGAGACAAAATTCTAGACACCTAACGTTACAGGAGGATAAGGGTCTATTTAGCTCAGAGTTTATAGAAATTTTAATTCATAATTGGCTGGCTCCAGGGCAGGGTGGCTCATGGCAGAGAGGCATTGCAGAGGAAAACCAGCTCGTGGCGGGCAGAAGGCAGAAAGCAGCAGGGACAGCCACAGCTCTCTCAGGCTCTTGTATCTTAGAGCAGGTGGGGCGGGCCATGCTCACCCAGGTGCCCTCGAGCCTCATGGCGCTATGAATCAATCCCAGCATCACACACTGCATTCAGCCACCTCTTAAGAAGCCCCACCTACGGCCATGTGAGGCTTTGGGGGCTATCCAGACACAAGCCGTTTAGTTTTCTTACTGTCCTTTTGAGATATGTCACCTTAGTACCCCAGGCTGACCTTGAGCTCACATGAGTGTTGGCGTTATAGGCACGTGCCACCATGCCCCTGCTTTAGTTGGTTTTTGTTGTTGCTCTTGTTTTTGGCAGAACCAGGGATTGAACTCAGGTCTTTGCGCTTTCCAGGGAAGCATTTATTCCACTGAGCCATCTCCCCGGCCCCTTTAATCAGTTTTATTTATAATCAGGTTTATTTCATAGTATATTTATATAATTTAATATTTAAACATGCTGTATTTAATAACCAGCTTGGAGAGCTAGCCAAATAGCTCATCAGATTAAAGTGCCTACAAGCAGGCACAGGGGCCAGGGGGTCAATCCCTGGGCCTGCCATGCTGGCCCTGCCCCCAGGCCTCACTGAGACTACAACTGAGACTGAGACTGGGCATGGTGGCACGTAGCTATAACCCCAGCACAAAAGAGGCTATAAACAGTAGAATCACTACGAGTCTGAGCTACTAGTGAGACCCTATAGACCCTTCCCTAAAAATAAAAAATAAAAAAACAGCTTCGAAAGATCCCTGAAAATTTAGCAGTTGTTTCCCAGGAGCTGGTACAAGTCTGATGCCACCACCCTCCTTCCAAATCACAGTGAAACATACCTGCTGCCTTCTCTGTCTGAGACACTATGTGGTGCCTTCGCCCCAACCCAGCAGCCCTCCCTGGCTCTGCAGGCTTTCTGCAGATGTGCTGCCCCAAGCACAAGGGCTTTGGGAACAGACTTCTGGTGCCCTCCTAACCAGGCAGGCCTTTTCTTGTCCTTCCAAGGTGAGGTCCTCAGGACAAAGGAGTTGAGAAAAGTGTCATTTCAATATTTCCTTCCCTCTCTTTCCTTCCTTCCTTCTTCCTTTCAGCTTTGCAGTAATAGGGGCTGAACCCAAGGCCTTTACATTGATCTAAACATTTTATTCTGAGATAGGATTTCACTATGTCACTAAGATACCCAGACCGGACTCAAACTTGTGATCCTTCTGCCTCAGCCTCCCAAGTGCAGGCTTTGTAGAGGTGCACTGTCATGCCCCCTCTTCATTTACTGTTTAATTCACCAGGTTTTATCTGAGCCTTGGCGATTGTCTACAAGCCAGACCCCGCAGCAGCAGGTGGAGCTCTTTGACTTCTCGAAGTACCCGAACTATGTGTCTGGTGGAGGGGGCTTCGGTCCGGTAAGTGCAGGCAGGGTCTGTGATCCATGTTCATTGGGAGATCTGCTGGGCTTGTCCCATGAGCTCTGTGAACTTCCTGTTCTGCAGGTTGCTGATGATGGCTATGGCGTGTCATATATCATCGTGGGAGAGCACTTCATCCACTTCCACATTTCTTCCAAGTTTTCCAGCCCTGAGACAGTAAGTTTGAAAAAAAAAATTTTTTTTTCTAATGATAAAATGTTTTTATTTTTGAAGAATGTACATAGTTAATTTTTCAGAAATTTTCAGGGCCTGGGGAGATAGCTCAGTAGAATAAGTGCTTGCCTATCAAGCACATGGTTCTGAGTTCAATCCCCAGGACTGCAAATAAAAAAAATTTCAGTTCTGTTATCTGCATCAGTCCAGGTTTGGAGATGTTCAAAATTCTCTGAAGCTCATTTTAGAGAAATATATTTCACTTGGCTTCACCTGCTTTCTTTTGCCGGACAGAGTGACTTGAAATCTTAAATCTTCATGTGCTTCTGTAACTGAATTTCAAACTCTATAACTTTTGGAAGGTGGACAAAAAATAGTGTGCAGATGCTACAAAATACACGGTTGTGATGGAGCGGTGGGTCGTGGGTGGGACAAGTGGCCTCCTTCCCTGTGCGGTGCACTTCGTCCTCCTTTCTGTTCTCCTTCCCACCTTGCACATAGCCTGCAAGCAGTACCAAGTTCACGTTTTCACTAAAAGGATATAGGAAATGGGGTGCAGGGAAAAGATCTCCACCCACCGAGGCCAGGATTCACTTCCTTGCTGTGTTTTACGGAATGCATTGATGCCAGGGAAGTGCCAGGGACTCTCAGCAACCCGTCATCTGTCACCTCCTCACCCTCTATTTGTGCATCCTTCAGGCAGAGCTTAGAGAATTGGCAGAAAGGCATTTGGATTAAACCCCAAGTCAGATTAGAAATGTAATGGCTTGAAATACAGCTGTTTCTGCCTATTAATGCTTTGTTGTTTTTTTTTTTTTTTTTTTTTTTTTTTTTTTTTTTTTGAACCAAAGGATTCTCACCGCTTTGGGAAGCACCTGAGAGAAGCCATGAGTGACATAATCGCCTTGTTTGGGCTCACAGAGAATTCCAAAAAGTAATTCCCCTGGCACCGCTGTGAAGGGAAACAGACTTTTCTGAAACAAACCAAATGAAGACTAGATAGTAATCCTGGGGGTAGTTCAGGATGAAAATTGCTCTTAGAAAAGTCAGAAGTTTTCCTTCCAGAAAGGGCTTGTTCCTGTCTCCCAAGAGTGCTAGGCGCACTGGGAAGTGCATCCCTACTGCTTCCGGGTTGACCCCGGACACAGAACCCCAGGAGGCTTTGCACCCGCTTGTACTATTAAAGGATTAGAGTGTTACTGAGTTAATGAAGGCATTAGTGGGGTTGTGGCTTCACATGCATTGGACATGTAAATGACATGCTTCTCGGAGGCGACCAAGTACCTGGTACTTACTTGTCATAGCAGCGTAAACTTCTGTCTCATGGAAAAGAAATGCTGTCCTAGGGGCCCAGGAGATGGCTCAGTGAAATAAGCGCTTCTCTGACAAGCGCAAAGGCTTGAGTTTAATCCCCAGTTCCACACACACACACAAAAAAAAAAAAAAAATGTTGTTCCCATTGGCAGTGATAACAGTTCCAGCTAACACACAATGCACTAACTGAAAATGCCATGCTTAGGGTTTGTCACTGGAGGTGACAGCCCTCAGTTTGGTAGTCTATGACTGTAGCTCCCTGCTTGAAGCAGGTCATAGACTTTGGCCTTAGAGTTCCTGAGCCTGCATGTCTTCAAACCCAGTGCCTTAAAGAGGAGGGCCCTCAGGATGGGGTGAAGGAGGGGTGTAGGAAATGTTTTGTGTCATCTCTGGATGAAATGGGCTGGGGGTTATCACTCCTTTCTCAGTTCACTGAGTGTGGCTAACCCTAAATAAGAGTTTGCTATGGCTCCCTTCCCCTAGGAGACCAGTCCCCCTGTCAGGGGTGGTGATGCTGGGGTCCCCTCCTTGGCCACCCTGTCTTTTGTTAAGCAACAAAAGAGATCAGTTGTGTCAGAAAGGGAAACAAAGGACCCAATGGCCAGATAGTAAAGATCTGGAGACATGCTGAAGACTAAAATACTATGTGTGCCTCAGGATGAATACGTCCCATTACTGACAGCGAGGAGAGCAAGACTCTGGCCACGCGGACAGCAGTGGAGCTTGAGGGAGGGCAGGTCTGCCTCACCATGGCCTGGAGACCAGGGCCTGAACACAGGATTTCCTTCTGATCCCACCTGGTCAGAGAAGACCTGCTCATGTTTCCAGAGGAGCTGGTGGTGGCTGGACATAGGCTGGATCCTCGGGGTGACAGAACCAAGTGTCCAGGCGATGGGTGCTAGGTCCGCACAACCCATCCTTAGATAGGAGTGCCTTTATCAGAAGCGCCTGACTGACTGTAAAGCAGTTATGCACTGATCATCTTTCATATTTACCGTAGACATAAAAGATCATGGAGTGACATTCCCACTGCCACGGGTCCAGCCTGCTGTGACAAGCTTAGCTGTCCGTTTTTTAAACTGTGTATTTATTTTTATGACCACTTTGTCCTTACCAGCTTTGCCCCCCTTCTTACTCCTGTGCCCTGGTGGAACCAAAGTGTGTGTGGAGTATGGGAGTAGATATAAGGCGCTTGCTAATGAACAGATGCATACTTATTTATGTATATTTTGCAGTGTAAAAATGCCACCTAAATGGGCCAAAGATTTTTTTCCTCTTAAAAGCAAGAATAAAGAAAAAAAAACAGTGACATTCCCCCTAATCTTCTGTGGTGTACAATGAGGCACGTGTGGGGAGAAATCACCCCCTCTGCCCAAGCCAAGTGTAGGTTCGAGCCAAGAGGCAGCAGCCAGTGGCAGGTTCCATCCAAGCCACCTGGAACATGAAGTAGTGACCACTGGCCAGTCACCATGCATTCACAGATGCATTTGAGTGTAGACATGTTAGTGCTCAAAGGGGTTTGGGCTTCTTTCTCAGGTTTTAAATGTTTCAAATGTAATTGTTGCTAATCAGTGCAGTTTATCAATGCAATTTTATATTCGTTGAAAGAAGACTGGGTTTTTATTATACATGTCAAGAGGGGGAGGTAAGAGTATTATGTATTTAATTTGGAACAAATGATAGTGTTAACCTAGCCACTATTAGAATTTGTTACCTTAATCTATCCTTGGCGTGTAAATACCATGTGCTCTCTGGATATAAGTCTTATAAATGCATGATGTGAATGTAGGTTATCGCTAATAAAACATTAATCGCTGTCTACTACAGTATGTGTTTTATCTCCTTTGTTACACTGATAAGAGATTGTATATCAGGTGCAGCCTAAGAGCAGGCAAGTGGACAAGTCTTTGGGCTCCTGTACTTACTTGGAAGGAAAAATATCCAAGTAGAGCCTGCAGATTTGCACTTTACATTCCTCTGTTCCTTGGCACAGTGCCTGGCACATAGTAGGTGCTCAACAAATCTGTGTCAAATAATGAATTTTGATCTCTTGAACACCCATGTGAATCACTGGGAATCCACCAGAAAGCCCTGCCAGCCTTTGATTGTGGGCTTCAGTTCTAGGGAGGAGCTAGAAGATAAAGCCAGCCAATGGGAAGGATCTTAGGTACTGAAGGAAAGGCAAGGAGACCTTGGGGGCAGGTGGAAAGGCATGGAAGGTGCCTTAGAGTGAGTTGGAGACCAGACATCCATCAGGACACCTAGGGACTGGTACGAGGCAGGACACTGCTCCGTCAACGGGTGGCTGGAGAGTGGCCTAAGCTACAAAGTGAGTTTAAGGCCAGCCTGAACTGCATAGTGAGACCCTGTCTCAAAAAGACAAAAAAAAAAAAAAAAAAAAAAAAAAAAAAAAAAAAAAAAAAAAAAAAAAAAAAAAAAAAGAAAGAAAGAAAAGAAAAAGAAAGAAACATTGCAGCCGCATGACCAAGAGGATGGCTTCAAGTCCAATGCATTTGTAATTAGCTAGTTGCCTGGCCCACGCTGTAGACAGTTTATATGGTGGGATCACCCCAACAGTGAGACATTTGTTAGTACTAGGGATTGAAGCCAGAACCTTCGCATTGAGTTACATCCATAGCCTTTTATTTTGAGACAGCGTCTTGCTAAGTCACTCAGGCAGCGGGACTGGACTGGTGAACTTCCTGGTTCAGCCTCCCGGAGCACTGGGGTTACAAGAGTGTACCACCACTCCTAAACACCAAAGTTGAGTTGCTTCCATTCTACCCTTCAGCCATGGGGATCAAAAGAGCATGAGAGGTTGAAAAGATGTACCTGCAAATCCATCCTTCTGTCCTCTCAGGGTGCTTCCTTTTGAGCCCTGGAAGTGTAGAAAGGAAATTGAGGCCAGTTGGATAGTCATAGTTGGATCTGCTTCAGACTTCCTGGGGGGCCTATTTCCCAGTGTGAACCGGAAGGCTTTGATCCTTGGAGCTCTCCTTTCACAGGTGAAGGCTGGCCTCAGGGATCCGCCCCCTCCACTAAGCCACACCCATACAGTAGTTATTGGCCCTGCCCAGTCCGGGTGAAGACTCCGCCCCTCTGAAAACCCCGCCCCTTCTCCAACGGCTAACGGCCACCGCCCTTCAGCCCGGTGTGATCCCAGAGGATTGCTGGCTTTGGCCTTCCTTCGTCGGGTGTCCCACTCCCCCTGGACAGGCCGCGTCCCCGGTGTTATAGGCAGGGAGGGGGCGACGTGACCCTTGCCCAGCGCGTGTTGACCGGCGCCCTTCACCCAGCCGCGCTTTGCCCGTGGGCTGCGCGTCCCTGTGCGACCATGGAAGAGGCCCCTCTGCTGGACATCATGTCCGACCCCGACGATGACATGGCCACCGACCTGTTCGGCCCTGAGCGCGCTTCGGAGGCCACGGGACCGAGCCCTGCAGTGGCGGTGCCTCGGGATCTGGACGAGCTGCCAGTGCTCAGGGACGCCTACCTGGGCGTCCCCTCCGCGGGCGAGGAGCTTCCCACCGCGGAGGATGCCGCGCCGCCCGCCTACAGCCTGCGCGTCCTGTCGTCGCTGCTGCCCGCGCCGCTGGGCGCCGGGGTGCGGGTGATCCCAGTAAGCGGCGACCTCCAGGGCGCCACCTCGCGGGCGGGCGTCCTGGGTCACACAGCTGACAAGTTGGCCCTGGGATCACCTCGGCTCTGTGGAAGCAGCTGCACAGCCCCGTAGCTAATGAAAGTTCGGGTGTTCACCCCTTAGCTTTTGGGGTTTGGTTTTGCTGTTGGGAATGGAGCCCAGGGCCTCTCTCATCCCAGAAAAGTGCTGTACCACTAAGCTACATGCATCCCCCCAAGCCAGTTTACTGCCCGTCCACCCTCTTTAAACATGTGAGGCTTGTTATTCGCACCAAGGATTTGGTGTTTGTTGAAATCAGGTGTTGCTAGACTGTCCTTTTTCTGGTAATAAGGGCTGAGTCTTCAAGCATAAATAATAGAAATCAGAGCCTGAATGTTTTGCTGATCTAGCTAACTGCCCACTTTGACTACTGCTAACTGTTTTCCTGTTGCTGAAGCTAAAACGATCAGATTACCCCACTCTTTCTTTTTATGAAATGAATCAGATTTCCAAAGAAGCAAAGTATAGTATTTCCTTCCCCTCAATTAAAAAAAAAAAGTCCAGGTTAGAACACTAATTTACACATTCATTTAAGTATCTTAAGTCCAGTAAGCTTTGTGGAACATTTTTAAATTGGTGCCGAGATGACTAGAGCTTTACTTTATATTGCATAAGCCACAGCTGCAGAAGCTCAGGTTTCTGCTTTTCTGGTTCCCTCGTGTCCCAATCTGTGTTCTAGCATACAGGGAAAGGTGGGGCAGAGCCTGGGCCCCTGCCAACCTTAGTTTGACTGTAGAAAAACCTTGGAATGCAGCCCTCTCCCAGGCAAAAGACCTCTCTCAGAACCCTTTCAGCTCAGTCCAGACCCAAAAAGCACATTTTGCCACCAGGCAGAGTTGGAGTCCTAGCACCTCTTGCCTGATGGACCTAGCTCAGCTGTTGTCCTTCAGAGAGCAGGAAAAGAGTTCTCCCCTGTCATCCAGGTTTGACAGATTGCCAGTCTGACAAAAAAAAGTTTTGCATTTTTATTTTTATGGAGTGTTTGCTGATTAATAAAATGAAAAATATAGAACATGGACACATTAATTAAATAGTACCATTATTTTGAAGTAAAAATCTAGATGAAATGCTTATTTTCCCCATATATATATATATATATATATATATATATATATATATATATATATATGCACTATTGTCCTACATTTAGATTCATTCTGTAAAAACAGAATTTCCTTGTAGTGTAAATAACTGAGACAGTGTTTGCCTGGACCCGAGGACATAATATAGCATTTGTTGATTATAGGGGACAAGTTGATTCTAAACTTTGATGACATGTGCATGGAAAGTTCCCTTTCTACATGTTATAAGATTTGAGATGTAAACAAAGCTATAACTTGAAATCTTCTAGTTAAAGTTTTCTCTGTCTCCTCTTGAAGATTTATTCCCAGGTGCTGGTCTACTGGGCTAAAGAATTTGTAAATCTGTGATAATTGTTATTGTCTGGGTCTCCAAGTTGGAGTTACCCCCTCGTTTGGCAAGTAGTCTCTAGTCTCTGATTTCCTGTGAGGGCTTTGGAATGTTCCCTTGGTATCAGCACCATTTGGAAGGACTCTGACGGCCTCCTGGTCTTCTGGGAGGCTCACTTGTGTTCTGACAGGCAGCCCAGGTAGGTAGAGCTGAGCTTAGGGACAGTGCAGCATGCACAATTCCCAGCCTTCCTCATATTCTTAGCAGATGCTCAAAGGAAGATGACAATTTCCAAACAATTCTGATGGTAATTTTTTTTAACCGTTGGCACTTTTCAGTGTTTACTGTTGGTTTTTCAGTAATATTTTGTTTCTTCCTAGTTTTTGTATAGTGTCACTGAGTTGAGACTTTTTGTAGAGTATTTACAAAGCTGGCAATTTTATCTCCAGAACTTGCTGTTTCATGTTAATGATAGTCCTACTATTTTGTCAGGAAAGGACCACTGCAGATAATATCAAGAGGATTCCTGCGGTAAAAGCAAAATAACTGGCTAGAACATTCAACACAATCCACTGAGCAAGTTTAAAGGATATATGGTAAAAGAGATGCTATAGAGATGCCACCAGGCTTCCAGCTCTAGTAGAGGAGAAGCTATTGCACAGTGCAAGAGGCACATCACCAGTTGAGGACTCGGTGGCATAAGCACCACATCCCACCCACATCTCTATACCTCACAGGGCTGCAGAAATGACTTGTCACCTTTTCTAGGGAGGGTATCTAGGGAGGATAATGGTTTTGGACACGCCTGGGGGAAGGGAAGATGGTACAGTGGCTACCAAGTAACTTGTATATGGAACTCAAATTGGACCTTTCTGTATTGTGCAACGTTCCCACAAGTGTTCTCTGAAATAAAGATTGCTTTTCCTAGGTGGAAATAAAGGAAGCAGGTGGGGCTGTGACAAGTCTGGAGGAAGCAGCTTTCCCAAACCCTCTTGCTCAGGAATCCTGTTCCAAGTTTCTATCATCCCAAGAACTAGAGGATGCCACCAGTTCCTCTCCTAAGAAAGACTCCAGCCCAATGGTAACTATCTACACCATGGGTGTTCTGTTCTATGTCAGCCCAACATTACTAGGCAGAGAAACTCCCTCCATTGTTTGTCACTTTGTTTACTTGTTGGATTTAGAGGGACTCCTGTACAGAAGGCAAAACGGTCATGAGAGCCTTTGCCCTCTCACCTTCCATTTAAAAAGAGTCTCATTTGTGTTTGATCTTAGCAAGCCCTCAAGGATAGGATATTGCTGAGCTCCTGGAGGAAAATAACCTCAAGTGATTTCAGTTCACAGAGAGCTGAGCATCAGGCCCTGGGATAGGAACAGCAGTTGAGCCCTTTGTTTTGGCATGTAGACAGGGATGGCGCTGTGGCTCTACAGCTTCAAGGCAGGGGCCTCTCTTTTGTCTCTTGCTTTCTCCCCACCTTCCTCTGGATTTCTTTCTTTTTTCCTTCCTTCCTTCCTCCCTTCATTTTTTGAGACAGGGTCTCGCTCTACAGTGTACATTTCAGGCTGGCCTTGAACTCGCTATGTAGCCCAGAATGGCTCTGAACTTATAGCAGTCCTCCTGCCTCAGCCTCCCAAGTGCTGGGGTTACAGGCATGAGCCACCACCCTCAGCCTGTTTTCAGAATTCTAATGACAACTACCACATGTGTAGAAATCTAATCTGTCATTCCTGGGGGTTTGTGCAATATTTTGTTTCATCCTCCTAAAACTCTTAAATTGGACAATGAGCTCATTCCCCATGAAATTTGTCATTACTTTGTGTTTTTGTACTGGAAATCAAACTCAGAACCTTGCACTTGCCAGGCAGGCACTTACACTGCTAAGCCATCTTCCTGGCCCTTCTCCGTGAAATTGGTTTAGCCGTGGCAACACTTGCACACACCTCTAGATGAGTCCACTCAGGTTTCCTGGTCTGATGGGTTTTCTGGGACCCAAAGACCTATAGGATGAGAACCCTCTGATTCCCCTAGATAGCAAGCGGATGTTGGCAGAGGTTCTGGAGAGAGTACTCAGGAGTGCGCAGCACAGAGACCTGGAAGGCCTGCCCTCAGCTATTCCCTATTTCATCACATGTGTACATAGCTACACCTGCCTTCTCCAAACACAAATAAAATCCCACTGGATCTGAGCACTTGCATCTCATGGGTTGTCCATCAGGGCCCTGCCCTTCCTACCCTAGTGGCTGGCTGTTATGTTGACAACGCTGGCCATTATGCGCATTTGAACTTTTGAACTTTCCTGTCCAACACCAATGGTGTTGTTGCTGGAATCGGGAGCTGTGTGTAGGTTGAGATTGTGGCTTATCTGGCTGCTGTGTCAGTGCCGTATGTTGCACAGGAAGCTTCACCAGTGGTTTAGCTTGGCTGATGGAAGGGACTGACAGACCCAGGCAACTTGCTGAGAATGTATTGGTAGTCAGAATCTAAATGGGATCTGATGGTGGTTGCAAGGCCAGGAAGGCTGATCATTCTTAAAATGATATATTTCTTGGATTAACTTTTCTAAACTATACCTGTAGGAAATAAAATAAACAGACATAAAAACGTATTAAATAATAACATATGTGGCAGGAAAGAGCAACCCTAGTAAAACTAAACTTTAGTCTTCATATGTGCCCAGGTACAAACAGGACCTCGGGGGACACAACCAGGTCTGAAAAGTGCCAGGGCCAGCAAGAAACTCGCTTCCTGTTAGCATAGGCTGCAGAGTGAAGCCCAAGGCTCAGAGAGCTCTGTGTGCGCTCACCCAGTCCTTACACTCAACCTCAGTGGCAAGACTCCTGAGCAAGAGGCCTGGAGAAAGACTAGGGTACACATCACTGTGCAGGAAATGTCTCTGGGAAGTATAGGGAACAGTTATTGTGGAGGAAGAAATCTGCCACATGCAATTAGAAATTCAGACTGGGAAAGGGGATTTCACTGTTCAAAAGGAAGGATTTACTGAGTTGAGGAGGACAGGAGAGGAAGTGGGAGCGAGGAAGACATATCTATATGTGTAAGCATGGTGGTTTGGACAACTGTACTGTGCATTTCTGCTGGTCTATGAAAAGGAACAGTTGGTGCTTAATTGTTTTTTGTGCCATTTTCAATTCTTTTACCTCAGTTCTTAATTTCTTATATAGTTCTTTTTTCTTCCAATTTTGCATGCATGTATCTGGTAATATGAACAATTATTTTGGAGACAACACTATGCAATACAATAAAAACTGTAAAATTCATATTTGTGTAGTGAAGTTCTGTATCATTTGTAATTTTCCTGTTTTAGTACTATTTTGTACTCTCTTTAAAAAACAACAAAAGGAACTCAGTGTATGTAGGTTCTGTATACCAACAACGTTGAAATGTAAGAATGAGAAAATTCTGAAATAAAAGATTAAATGCTTTAAAGATATTTATTGCTTAAAACAAAGTTAAGTTCTGCATTGTAAAGGATTTCCTTTTCAGATTATGCTGTAGAGAATAGATCCATAGTTTTCCAACTTCCCCTAAAATTTAAATCCTGTAATAAAGCTCTCTCCTCAGATTTAAGTTTGTTTAGGTTCATATGACTGGAGTAATGAAACCTGATTGTTGTTTTCCATTTTAGGTGATATGTCAGTTGAAAGGAGGCACACAAGTGCTATGTATAGACAATTCTGGCACAGGAGAACTGAAAGCACTTCATTTGGTTCCTCAGTATCAAGACCAAAATAGTTGTCTACAGTCAGGTACGAAGTATATGAATGAAAGTTATGATATGTCCTGTGTAAGGTGGCAAGTGGGTACACTTGGCTTCAGATAAAGAGTAAAAGTCCAAGAGAAAGACTATTAAGTAAATGATTTGGCACACCTCTTGGGCCACCACAGGGACACACTTTTAGAACAGTGTGTAATGAAGTCTACCACTGCTTCTGAAAAGGAGCATCTCCGTGTGGTCCCCACACATTCAGGCCACTGTAGATGTTGAGCTGATAGAATGTTTCATTACCAGACTTCTTGGCCTTCCAGCAATCTAATATCAGGGTCAACCCAGGGTAGTTTATGTTGGTCTGTGAAGTCAAAGTGAAAATAGAACATGTGACTCCTTATTTCCATATTCCCTCCTCCTCTGAGGACAGGGAAATGTCTCCATGACATTTACTTTTGTGGTGGAAGAACTAGCTATCCAGGAATCTCAAGCCAGAATCTCAAGCCTCAGTTCTCTGGTCCCTGTAGGTCACAGCTGCATCTGTGATGCTGTCTGCATGCAGGGAGATGGTTTTTTCCTATGGCAAAATCCTAGCACCTTCAGATCGACAGAAAGAAAAGGTTTATGGTTCAGCTTCCTTGACATGTGGTAGTGGCCCTTGCCGAGGCTCCTTGCTTATATAAAGTATGCTCTGTACACATTAAACATCACCATAAAATAGTGCCTTCTGTGATCTAAGATTGTTGCTCACTCATCGGATAGAAGCTTGGAGAAGGAAGTGTGTTCAGTTTGCAGGGGCAAGCACAGGCTAAAGAGGAGGACTCAAATGTCTCTCCACTTAGAATCTGGAGCACCAAGGTCTGAAGCCACCAGTGTTCAGGGGTATTCTTCACCATGCCCTAAGGCTAAGGAAGTGTCTTTCAGTGCCAGCATGAGTACTTTGGTCCAAATAGTTTCGTGAGCATTTACATCCTACAACTTACTAACCATTTGAAGAAGGCACGTAGTTCATGCAGTGTCCAACAGGTGTCACTGGTCTTTCATTGAAAATGTAACCTACCCAGTAATGCCTTGGTGAATTTGCTGGGGCACCCATGTTTGCTTGCCATAGGTTAGGAACCTGGGCAGTAATGGTGCTCTTTTACTATAGTGAACCTGACCTTGGAGGACGAGATCGAGTAACTTAATGACAAAAAAATAACAAATGAAGTTATAAGTTTTCTAAAAATATCCTGACTTAAAGGCTTTATAGAATAAAAACACAAATAAATAACTACGTACATGATAAATCCAGAATATGTTTTGGTACTTTCTTCTACATACAAATGGAAGAAGAACAATATATGCTATCAGTTAATCTTAATTGTCTTCCTTACAGATGTCCCCAAACCACTGGCTACTTTAGTAGGAAGATTTTTGCCAGTTCCAGCAAAATTAAATCTCATTACACAAGTAAGTCACTGTTTTAATATAAAAATACAACTAGGCATTACTGTCTCTTGAAATGTTAGTTGTTGCAGCTGAACTCAGAAATAGAATTTATCTTCCAGTTAAACATTTACCAAGTGTTGGAGCCCTTCACCCCCATGGCAGGCATGGGCAGGGTGAAGAAGAAGATGCGATTCCTTGCCAGTGCAGGGACCCACATTGCCCTTCCCCCAGCCTCCTGACCCTCACCTGTGCTAACTTTGTGTTTTGCAATCCCACCAAGCCTCAGGGCCACGGGCCTGCTTTGTATAAGCTGTTTTTATGATGACAGCAACATGCACTTGTCCCCAAGTCCTGCCATACAGTGTTCCTCCCAAGAGCCTTGTCTAACTCCCCAGCGCAGTCACAGCACTGTCACTGTCCTCTGTTATTTGATTTGTCTGTCTATTTTCACACAAGAATCAGCTCCATAGGCAGATCCATATGTGTCCTTCATCTCTGTAAACTGAGGCCTGGCAAAGGGCCTGGCATTGTGGGAACCTGCCTCGCTTGCACCAGGATGGGGGCTGGCCTGAGACATCAGCGAACTCACAAACAAAACAAAACACATAACTGCTCCCCTGCAGCTTACATTTTAGTCCAGGAGACAGGTGATGAACAAGCCTAGTAAGTAAATGATAAGTGTGTCAGGTGAGCAGAAGGGGATTAGGAAAATAAGGGCTTAGAGGGAGAGGTGGCTTTTAAGTTTCACTAGACTAGTCACAGCTCCATGGAGAAAGTGACATCTGAGGAGGTCTTGGAAGAGATGCGTGAGCATGTGGTTACCACAGGAAGAACATTCCAGGGAAAGGGAACAGCACAGGTCTCAAGGAGGCTCGTGCTGACCAGGGGCCAGTGGGGCTGGGATGGAGCAAACGGGAGGGAGTAGTGAGGAAGGCCAGGAAGGGTTGTGGCTTTTGCTCTGCTTAGGAAGAAGCTACAGGTTCATTGCCTCCACCCTGACCCTGCTGTTACTGTAAACTGCATGTGAATGGTGGTGGCTCAGACCCAGAAGTAGCAACAGAAGTGGCAAGGAGTAGATTCTCAGGACTTTGTGGAGTGAGTCAACAGGATTTGTTATGATTGGACCGGATGAGGAATATAAAGAGAGTAGAGTCAAGGATGGAGTAAGCCGGAGGCCCAGCTTCTTGCCAGCTCTATGAAACCCGGGGCCCTCAGCCTGCAGGAAATTTTCAGCCTGAATGAGAGGTGGAGGTTGCATCAAAGAGGCAGAGTGCAGTGTTTCAGGGGATTGAAGGACTTCAGTTCTGCCTGATCTATCAGTGGGAGGTATCTCAGGTACCCCTGCAGGAGTGCAGGCAACGAGAGAGGCAGGTCTGGGCAGATGAATGAAGTGGGACTCAAGCCATAGAGATGGCATGAAAACAATGCAACATAGGTGAGTCCAGGAGGCAGCAAGTGTGAACAAAGTGAAAGGTTTGTTGAATGTACATTTTTTCTCAAGTTGGATGTTCCCCAAGAGGAAAACTCATACTAAGGAGTAAGAGACAAATAGGTCCAGGCCACAACTGGGACGGCCACAGCCACTAGGGAGTGTGCTTCGATCTGCTGGCTTTGTCCACACCACCAGTTTCCTTCCTTCACTGTTGGACCACCATCCAGGAGGGCACCCTCATGCTTGCTCTTCTACCTCTGAGATCTAACTCGAGGACGCCTGGTGAGCACGGCCTCTTCCTCCTCCTCCCCATCTCTCCTCAGCTGTCATTATTCATCTTGGCTTCCCTGACTTCTTACTCTGTGATGTCAGCAATGTGTTAACACTGCATTTGCCATATCCCAAGAATCCCCAAGTTCTGTCTGATTTTTAGGGCCTCTCCATTGAAAGCATAGTGCACAATGGGAAGCACTGGCATTTCCTCAGAGCCTGCTAAAAATGCAGGATCTCAGGGCTCACCCAAAACCCAGCTCTGATCTGGCCCAACCCAGATTATAGACATTCTGGGTCAGAACCTGCATGTCACCCCCATGCCCCACTGTCTGTGGTTTGCTCACACAGGACTGGCTAGAAGCACCACCCTAGAGTTCAGTCTTCACTCCTGGGAGCCAGACACTGCTGAAGGAACTCATCGATTCTGGTGTATGGTTGTTTTACATTAATGACCTAGGCAGTTCATAAGAGGCATCTCTGCTTCCTGCTTTACTTTGAGGCTAAAGTAAAATGGGAGGGAAAGTAACTACCTGGTTTATCAAAGAATTGCCTTTGCCCTGAGAGCTGTGAAATTCCCTCTCTCCAAGGGATGCCAAGCCCCTTGGGCTGCTGTCTGGAGGTGGCAAGGCTAGAACATGTGGGCTCACGCTGGACAGATGTGGGACCCTGAGGGAAGCCCTGTGGGCCTCATGATCCTGCTGGCTACCTAATGCAGGTGGGCCAGGGTGGTTCCCAATGCCTTCTAGCACTCACAGGTGCACTGCAGAAGGGACAGGAGACCGGAAGTGAAGAGGATGGATAGCAGTTGGTCTTCGGAGGCTATACTTCTCAAATAATTTTTTATCTCTAGTTTTGAAAGGCAGAGAGACAAGGATAGGATGTTTACCTGTGATTTATACAAAGTATTACAAATCAAATTAAATCTCAGATTCCAAATATATTTTTAAATAAATGAAAAATTGTTACTACTATATCAAATGTCAAAATCTCTAAAAATGGATTTTTTTTTTTTTTTTTTTTTTTTTGCTGGCTCAGGGTTCCTTAAGCCACGTCTGTTGTGACATGTGGTACTGGGGGTTGGGGGTTGAGCCACAATCTCTTGTCCCTGACTGATTTTGCCCAAGCAGGTGCTTTAGACAACTGAGCTAATCCACCAGCCCCCAAAATCTCTAAGAGCATAAGATGCTTTTAGTTTATGGACAATTGTAATTGCTTTTATTTCACAATTGATCATTCATTAAAAGGAAATAGTTCCATTACAGTATCCCTCCCCAGTCAGCTGACAAATGTGTGCCCTGCTTGCTGGCTTCTCACTGTGACCCTGAAGCCCCACTTCCATCTCTGTGTCCCAGGGTCCTGTGGCTGTGTTAAGTGGTTGCCAAAGGATTAATTACATTGACAACAATAAAACAGAAATAGACCAGAACCTCTTGACATTATGTGTAACTGAGACCAAGCTAGGAATAGCAACAAGCCCTGAGGCCTGGACACAGAGTGGGGACAGTAAGGTGGAAATTAAGGGTTGCTCCCCCACAAACCTTTCCTCAAGACATCCTTGACCAAGTGTGGTCAGGTAGTAGTGGATTCTTTGTAATAATAAGGCCTGGACATAACCAAAACAGATTATGATATGAACCTAGAGCAGCGATAGCGAACCTTTAAAAGGGTTCAGTGATGCCAACAGCCCACAGCAGCACACATGTTCTAGCTTTACCACCACTGACCTCAAGGAAAAGGAACATTTATCTGTACATAGAGGCCAGCTGGCTGGAGCTTGTACTCATGCAAAACATTTTTCCTTTGACTTCGTACAGCCTGACGGTGCCCTCCCCTCAGCAGCCAGCAACGGGCCTGCTTTCCCCTCGGAACCAACTCTTCCAGGACCACCGAAAATATCTTTGGCTGGGTAAGCATCCAAAGCAATGCATTATCACCTCTTTTAGTTAAGAGTTATAGTGGGTTTTGTGTACCTTTGGGATTTCCTTTTGTACAGCAGAATGGGCTTCGGAAAGCTTAGTTCTGACCTGACCAGAGCTCCTGACAGCATGGTCGTGCACATGTGGTTAATGTTGCTGTAAAGGCTTGTCTTCAGCAGCCCCTGGTTTCCACTCTTCTATTCGCTGTTCTGTGCACAGGCCTCAGGGCTTTTTGCCACTTCTGGCTTGCTCTCAGTCTCATAGTTTTAACATGTGCTGGTTGATGTCTTTTTTATTGCCATCAATGCAAGTAGTGCAGTGGCAGCCACTTAACACAGCTGCCTCTGCTCACCGCCTTCCATACTAAGCCAGCACCAGCTCCATGCAGGGTCCTGGTGAGTCTCTACTCCTGTCCCTGATGGATGTGAGCTGCTCTGAGCTGGGACCTTGTCTTGCTGTTTTAAAGTTGTGTTGATGACTGTAACTAATTCAACTAACTAAGCTGGTTGAAAAGCTTTGTCCCGTTCACATGCATGTGCTGACCATGGTCTGGGCTAATGTTTTTCCTGAGTCCTGAATTGAATCAGTGACATCAGTCTGTTCTTATCTCCAAGGGTGTCGTGGCTGAGTATATGTAGTCATGAATCTGAGGCCTGGAGGATACTAACACCTCGTGAGAGGCCAACTGGCAGCTCTGGTGCTGGCCAGCTCCTACAGGTCTGCTCATGAGCATAATATGGCCTTGGTAAGGGTTAAGAGGGCTGTCTGAGGCCAGGAATGAAAGGCTGCTGAGTGAAGCCCCTAGATGGGCCCTGAAGACAGACGAGTCCAGTCTACCCTTAAGGCTCTGCCTTGGTGCTAGGAGGTGGCTGTGCTCAGGGCCTGCTGATTCGGTTTGAGCAGGTCCTCCCTCCAGCTGATGGCTTTCAGTGACTGTGATGGCCAGAAATTGTGTGAAGCCGCTGTCCTTGCCTCACTCTCTGGTATGACTAATCATGAGGACACACAATTGGTGCTGTCATTGGTCATCTCGTCATTAACATTTCTAGATGAAACAAAAACGTCTTGAGAAACTTCTAGATTCTGCTGATAGCTTTGCGTCTTCAGTTGCGTAGTGTGGTGTGAGATTCCGTGAGCCTCGAGGTGAGCCTGGTGGCTCTGCCGTGCTCTGGGTACATCTGGTCAATGATACCGTGCTGCCGAGTGCTCTGCCATGCCTGGGGCAGCATGGGCTCTCTCCGCGTGCGGCCGTCTGAGCCCCACTGTGGTGCAGCAAGTGTGTGTGTTCACAGGAGCAGCTTGCTTTCTGGCACATTTTCCTTTTCCCCCTCTTCTTGTCCTCCGTTTTCTTTCCCCCTCCTTTCTCTCCCCCTCCCACTCCTCCTCAGTCTGTATTAGATTTTTTTCCAATCACATATTTTCCTTTATTTTGAAGTAATTATGTAAGATGCAAGAGCTTTTCTTATCATAAGTGATGTGTCGTGAGCAACATGAGATTGGTTTGTATTTGCAGCAAATAGTTACTTGGTTCATCATCACTGTCCTGAGTCAGCCCTGATGGTTTTTCTCTCAGCACCCACAACACTGATGCTGTTCTGGACTCAGCCAGTTTATCACTGACAGTAAGGGAGGACTGAGAGAGCTGTTGGCTGGTGGGGTTTTTTTCTGTATGTTCCCACCACCAGTGTACTACATTCGTCACCCCTATATACATCTTGTTAGCCTTCCTGTGATTCCATAAGATAATGAGGTCAGCTAGGTCCAAAGGGGTCAGAAAAGAAACTCTGTCACCCAACATGGCTCCAACCTGTTTACCTCAGCCAGAGATACAGAAGTCTTGAGGCCAATTGCATGAGTTACCCAGCTATCATTCTTAGAGCTGTGTACTGAACCGAATAACTTACTAATCTGTCATTATCATGGTACTAAAAACTCGTAAGAAAAAGTCCTGTCCTATATTGGCTTCCACAATGTTCTTCAGTTATTGTGAAGGAGAATTTTCAGCTTCTGTATATTGGCCCTTTTTATTCTGATAGCAATGTCAAAGATAACTTTTATACTAATTTGGCCAGTGTAGAAGGCTGGTAAAAATATCCTACTATTACTGTATAGGTTTTTTTTTCTTTTTTTATTATTTTCCATAATTTTATTGAAGAACAAATAGCAATGAGACACTTTCAAATCAAATTAGTAGAACAGATTCAATAATCAATACATTGTATATTGTTTTTGTAGTGGTTTTTTGTTGTACAAGGTGCAGACATAATATTCTATTTACAAACACTATTAGAGCAGATACCTCCGATCAATGAATTAAGAGAATGTAGCTGTATACCTATCTTTCCTTTAAAGCTGAATTATAGTACAGTTTCAATAATTAATATTTTTTACATTGTTATCTTCCTAGTGGTTATCCATAGTACAAGAAGCAGACAGTATATCCTGTCCAAACACTATTAGTGCAAATCTTTCTTCTCATAGAATCACATGAAAGTACTGCATATTTATCCTAACTATTGTATAGTTTTAATAATCTGATCCTCAGTCAGGACATAAATGTGAATCCTGACACATGACTGATATGTTCATTTTTGGTAAATACTGAATTTCACCATTAAGAATTTCCAGAGCCTACATCTCTGGAAGTTTTTCTTTTTTTTTTTTTTTTTCATGTTTTTGAGACAGGGTCTCACTATGCAGTTCAGGCTGGCCTTAAGCTCACTTTGTAGCTCAGGCTGGTCTCGAACTCACAACAATCCACCTGCCTCAGCCTCCTGAGTGCTGGGATTACAGGCCTGCACCACCATGCCTGGCTCCTGGAAGTTTTTCTTAAAGGTGAGGCAACATCTCATTGTGGGATAGGTCATCATAATGCTTTTCTGAGGCTGTGCTCTCTAGGTCTTTATAACCCTTCTAATTATTAGGTCGGCCCCTGAGATGCTCAAGTGGAAGTCCTTCCCACCTCATTGCCGTTACAGTGGGCAAGTCCCTTCCTGTATCCTAAGTACCACAAACTCATGGCTAGCATGGTCTCTGCTCATGCTGCTCTTTCACATCTTTTGACCCATAATAAAGAAACTTTGAAAACTTAAACACAATTGGCTCTACTTTTTTCAGTAGTAGTTTATTTTTTTCCATCTATATTAAATTATCTTAGAAGAGATACAAATAGAAAGGTAAAATTACAACTAAAAAGAGTTTAGTCAGATAGTTAGGGTAAACTGTACTGCATATGTTGAAGGGTAATAATCAGCTTCTCTTCTGGATGGCTAACAACCTAAGTTTGCAGATCAAAAATTGGAGAAAAGGAAGGGCTGCAAGGTCAGCCAACATTTTGGCCCTAGCCTTTCAAGGTCAGTGAAGACTCAGGACACAGAAGAACCTGTACTGTAACATCATGGAACTCAGTTGTGCCCCAAATTTTCTGATCATGGAGATTGTAGAGCCACAGAAGAAAGTGATCGATGATCCATAGTGTGCCTGAGGAGAGTCAAATGGAGAGAAAATATTCTCTCAGGCTTTCACAGAGAGCAAACTGGTCAAGCAATGGCCATGACTCATCCACATGGCTGACACTGACAAAGGATCTACAGAGTGAGGTACAGGGTTACAGGATAAACCCTGAGGGGACTTAACTGACCTCATCAGATACAAACGTTAAATTTTTTGTTATATAGGTCTTACTTTAGCTCAATCTTAGCCATCCAACAGAAAAGTATAAAAATGAGGTATATACAATAAGGCCATAATAGTGGGCTGAGCTGTGGATGGCTCTAGTCAACAACTTCTTTGGATAACCCACTATTATTGTGGACTGCTGGACTGTGTTGGAATGTTTTGCTGAATTCAATCACCTATAACAATTGAATGACAGTGGAATACCCATCTTTGGCAGGACTACACAAAAGGGGGGGAAGCAGGGGAAGAACCATTCTATGTTTGTATAAACAGTACAGTTAGGATAGATATGCAATGTTTTGGCATAGTTCTATGAGAAGAGATATATGCACTAGTGGTGTTCGGACAGGCTATTCTGTCTGCTTCTTGTGCTATGGATAACCACTGAGAAGATAACAGTGTAAAGAGTATTAGTTATTGAAACTGTACTGTAATCCAGCTTTGAAAAAAAAAAGGTATGCAGCTATATTCTCTTAATTCGTTGATCAGAGGCATCTGCTCTAACAGTATTTGTGCACGGAATATCAAAACAATATGCAATGTATAAATTGTTGAATCTGTCCTAGTGATTTGATTTGGAACTGTCTCGTTGCTACTTGTTCTTAAATTAAAAAAAAAAAAAAACAATTTCTTGGGCCTAAATATTTGTAGCATTTATAATTAGTGTAAAACATTTTCCCATCGTACCATGTTATAGTCTCTAAATTTTCAGTTGTCCACCTCATGTCTCCAGCTATTTCAAGGATTCTTCCATGATAGACACTGTAAATTTAAAAAATACTTATTTCTGATATCTTTTGAAGCATTTGCCTCATCTTGGCCATGTGATGGGCTGTTAGTTCAAGCGTACTGGCTGGTTTCGCTACTGAAAATACTCATTGAGCTCTTACTGTCTCAATATTTGACTTTAACCAAAAGACAACTAACCAGGAAATGCTGAGAATGTGGGGCTCAGACATGGGACAAAAGGCTTGGCTCCCTCTGGGCATACAAACTTGAATTATAACCCCACAGCAAATGGCACAGCTTTCATCCTGGTCAAGTGCTGTTCTAGGGGCCGGGGAGATAGCTCAAAATAAGTGCTTGCCTGGCAAATACAAGGGCTTGAGTTTAATCTCCAGTTCTGCAAAAAAAAAAATTAAATAAATAAAGTGCTATTCTAGATGCTTAAGAAATTTAGGCTGGACCTGGTGGTGCACAACCTGTAAATACAGCACTAGAAAGGATGAGACAAGAGGCTTATCATGAGTTTAAAGGCCAGCCTGTGTGAACTACATGGTGAGGCCCTATCTCGAAAGGAGAGAGAGAGAGAGAGAGAGAGAGAGAGAGGAAGGAAGGAAAGGGAAGGAAAGGAAGGAAGGAAGGAAGGATAGAGAGAGGAAGGAAAGAGAGAGGAAGGAAGGAGGGATGAAAGGAAGGAAGGAAGGAGAGAGAAAGAAAAGAGAGAGAAAGGAAAGTAATTTATGACTCAATATGTGCTTGGCCAGGGCATAAGAGACAAAAGCCACATGCCTAATCTCCAAGAGTTCATTGCCTAATGTAGTAGGTGCTCATCTGCCAGGCCCTCCTCATACTGTGGGTTTCCCCATGTCCCTCCTTTCACTGTCACTAGTCCCACTTCTGGCATCACTGATTTGTTGAGCGCCACTTCTTAACAGGGCCTACATTCGTCACCTGAGGAGCCTTTTACTCTCAAGACAGCTGCTAGGCAAATCACACAGGCAGTTGGGAGGCAGTTACAATAATCCCTTCTCAAAATGAAGGAGATCCCCAAAGACTGCGTGATCACTCTTGTTGGTACCATTACAGTCAGGCTGCTCTACCATTGGTATACTGTATAGACAATGGTTTATCCTTGATGCGTACATCCCATTAGCATTCAGATGGGGGCACTTGGTGGGGAAGAGTGCAGAGAGTAGAAGAGAGCAGACATTTCAACAGGGTGGAGAAAAACTCCAGGAAGCTTTCTGGAAGTGTATAGAGCTTCCAGAAAGGAAGGATCCCCCTTGCCCACCCTGTAGATCACCAGCATGCACTGCTGGGTTGGACAAGGCCAGTCACGTCATGTATGAACTGCACTGTCACCCCCAGTACATGCTAGGCACCTAGAAAGAATGCCTGTAAATGTCTGGTGTTGGATTTTCAGTGTTTGTGCAAGACACCAGCTGCTTAGCTAATGCTCTTTTTCCAGAGTAACCATCTGAAATACATTTTCTTTTTTAATCTTTATAGAGTAACTCTTAGTTCATGGGACCCAAAGTCTAAAAAGCCATGTAACTGTACCAAATCCCAGTGTCTGAAATTGTAAGTAACCACAAATCCTTCATTATTAAATATGAAATAAGGTTTCTTAGAAGTCAGTAAGGAGAGCACAGTGTAGACAAAAGCAGACCAGCTCAGTGGTGTGCATGCTGCAGTTAGTTCTCCATGGCCACATCTTGACACTCACCGTGAACCAGAGCGAGCAGAAGCCATGCTTTTCGCATGAACCTGGTTTAGATCTTGTGTTATCTTGGTCTATTAACTCTTAAAAAGATACTTCCTACACATCAATGGGTGTGATTTTTTTTATTTTGGTTTACATCCTCTAAATCCAGTCCCTCTGGCAGTGCTGAAGGTGTCGTCATTGTTGGGGATTAACTGTAACATTTCCACACTGTTTTCTGAAATCTGCTGAATTGGTTTACAGTCAGCTTTCCCACCACTGGGACACAGTACCTGACACCCACAGCTTACAGGAGGAGGAAGAGGAAATTCAGGGCGTGGTTGGCTGGCTCCAGTACAGAAGCATCATGGCAGAAGCGTGTGGGGTTTTTTTTGTTTTTTTTTTTTTGTTTTGTTGGTGGAACTGGGGATTGACCTCAGGCCCTTGTGCTTGCCAGGCAAGTGCTTATTCTACTGAGCTATTTCCCCAGCCCCCAGAAGCGTGTGTTGAAGCAATGCTGAGTTCACAGTGGCTAGGAAGTAGGCCAGGGAAACAGTGCCAGAGGAGAAGGGACAAGAGACTGAGCAAAGAACCCCAAATCATGCCTCTTTGACTGACCTAAACATACCCAGGAATGTACTCCACCAACAAAAGTTGACACTCCATCCTAACTATCTCATTCTATCCCTGGTCAATTTCAAGTCCAAATATGTTTTCTTAAACTCTTAATCTCTACATAAAGACAACAGAAGGTGCATAATTCTACTTATCATAATATAGCTATCCTGTATACAACCAGAAAGGCAACAGTTCCTCCTCCTAAGTCTTTAAATTTAATAGTCCACCATTTTTCAAAAGTCTAAGCCAAGTCTCTCCTGAGACTCAAGGTAAACTCATAGCTGTGAATCTTTGTAAAAAAAAAAAAAAAAAAAAAAAAAAAATTTAAATTAGTTATATAATCCCATGATACAGTGGCATAGGGTAAACATTCCCATTACACAAGGGAGGGCTGAGGGCATAGAAAGCAAGGCAGAAACACATCAGAGCAGACATTACCTCCTGTGGCTCTGTATCTGGTATCCGGGGCACACAGTGGTAAAATGTGGCTTGAGCAGGCCCATCCCTGTGACTTTGCCCATGGTAGTCCACTCTCTTGAGTTGGCCACACCCATGGCTCTGCAAGCTTTCTCTACAGGTATTCCACATTTCTGGTATATCCGGCTTTCTGAGATCTCTACTTGCAGCTTGAGTTCATCCCACAACTTCATGTCCTGCCTTTTCAGGGACTCTTTGCCTTACATTCCAGGCCTTCCTTTATCCTACTTAGGTAGAAGGCTTCTTCATGTTGCATTATGCATACCAGTAAAACAAGTATCATATGGATGGCATTGAGGTCTGTGTCATCAGGAGCAGTAGTCAGGCTCCTTGGACTATGGCTGCAGTGGCCAAACTAAGTGGCTGGAGCACAGTGAATTGAATCCTGGGAAACCAAATCCCTTCTTGAGTATGGGGTCCCAAGGGCTCTCTTCTTAAAAGGTTTATAGTCTTTTACCCAAAAGGCTGCAATGAATAAAATCTTGCTGATTTCTGATTTATGAGTTGCCCTCAAGGTATCTTTCTTGTCCCTGTACAATTTACTTTATTTCTTTTTAATGTCACCAATCTTTTCAGCAACCACACTTCTTTTGACCCCAACTTTTTTTTGGTCTTTTTGAGACAGGGTCTCACCATGCAGTTCAGTCTGGCCTTAAGCTCACTTTGTAGCCCAAGCTGGTCTCGAACTCACAACAATCCACCTGCCTCAGCCTCCTGAGTGCTGGGATTACAGGCCTGCACCACCATGCCCGGCTTGACCCCAATTTATACATTGTTCTACCTGAGAGAAAACTGTTTTTTACAAATTCTTCTGCTCTGCCTTTTACCTCCAGTTCATACTATAAACCTTGCTAAAAGCTACCAGAATACCCATGCTATAGCCTGAATTTCCTTCACCAGATTAATTAACACACTACCATTAATATCAGTCTCATGCTATGTTTAGAGAACATAGCAAGGTATCATCAAATGTGTCAGTGTATAACACAGATGGCCTCCAATCCATTATTCAATAAACTATTCCCAAGTGAAGCCTCCATAGTCTGACCTTTGCTGTCCCATACCTAGCAGCACTGTGGTCTTCTGAACTCTGACCAAAATTACCTACCAGGCTCTGTTTATAGTATTCCAGGGCTTCTCTGTCCCACATCTCCACAGTTCCAAACTCTTCCAGACCACTTCCAAAGGCTTCTAAACTACACAGCCAGGTACAGTTACAATAATGATCAATTTTTTGCTATACTTTTTCTGTATTAACTGTATTGTTGTGGACACGATCCCCAGAACCCATGACTTTAGGTGGAGAATTTTAATTTGGCTCATGTTTTAGGAAGATTCTGTTTGTGGCTGACTCCATGTGAGATATCATGGAGGAAAGATGTGATATCACAAAGCTGTTTAGTTCATCATGGCCAGGAAGTAGAGCAGGGGAACAATACCAGAGAAGACCAGACAAGAGACCATCCATGGTACCCAAGGCTGTACCTCTGTGACCCACCCAGACACACCCAAGGGTATGCTCCACCAGTCCTCCAGTCAGATTCCAAAGCCAATCAAGTGTGATATTTCACCTTCACTGCTATAACTGTATTGAAATTCTCTTATAAAAATTCTACCCACCAGGGTACAACTCCCATGAGGGTCAGTGCAGGAGGCGATAGGGCTGTTGGTTGGGTTGGAAATAAATAGCGTGGCTACCACAGAGGTGGCTCTAATGACTGTGTTTAGTACTACTAGACTCTGGCATCCTGTTCACCCTGCCAGACTGAGGATCTGTCACTCATGTCACCTTCACTACCCTCAGCTCTTGCTATGGGTTGCTTCTTTCTGGCCTTTAGACTGTGTAGCCTTAGTTCCAGATGGGAAGGGGAGAGTATGTCCCATTTCTTGTGTCTGGCAACCCTAACCACGGTCTCCACATGACTTTCCATTGCAGAGCTCCTGCTGAAGTTGCTGAGAGCCCCACTGAAGGGACAAAGATGTGGGGCCCACATGGGTAAAACCTAGAAGTCTGAAACTTAGTTCACAAAACAAATTGGATTTTTATAAGAAATCTGGGGTTGACTGAAAATGTTTGCACTGTTCCTGGTTTGGTCTGTAAATAAAGCATGTGTCACTCTGTGCATTGGAAAACCACTGCACCGGTGATCTGGAATGAAAGGTGCAGCTGTGGTGAAGAAGGACAACAAGGTGGCCCTGTTTCAGGTGGACAGAACATGCAGGGTGGTGGATTTTGGTGGACAGGGACAGGAGCTGCTCAGCCACTTGTCTGGGTTTGGGGTCTGGGTGAGTCAAATATTCATGAAACCCTACACAAGGTATAGACTGTAATTGAGGCCTGGTTTGCTTCATAATTATCTTATTAAAAACATTAATTGTAAATCACATTTTTATAATAGAATTTTTTTTTTTTTTTTTTAGGTGAGCAGCAATGCAAATGATCAATTCTAAGTATTTGAATAAAAATTTCATAGGCTATAAAGGAGCTCCTTCCACTGGCTGAAGAGGGGTCGCTCCCTTCCTGAGCACTCTGAAAGCATAAATTGGTTCTGTAGTATAGATAGATTTATTTTTTATTTTTTATTTATTTATTTTTTTTTTTTTGTGGTACCGGGGATAGAACTCAGGACCTTATGCTTGCCAGGCAGGTGCTTTGTAGATATATTTTCTTCAGGACAATTTTGATTAGTCCTTTCATATATTAACTCCAAACAGATCCAAATTCATTTTTTAAGCCTTCAGCATTACTATTCCATTTTTGCTGAGCTTTTGGTGGGACTAGTTTGGAGCCATTAGACTGTCTACATTTTCTTAACCCAAAGATTTCAGCAACTGTGATTTCCAATAGTACTTCTCATGAAATTTTGTCTCTGATTAACCAAATAATTATTGCCACCACATTCTGTGGAATAGTAGGTCAACACTGGATGATCTTTTTTACAGTTTCTGTTTCTTACTCATACTTAGTTTCTTCTTTTATATTTTAAAATATGTAATAATTTATATTTTATAGCTATTAACGTTAATTTTTAAGTCCCTACTGATCTGATTCTGCTGTTTGTTTCTTCTCTTGAATTTTCACTCATTGTGGCATATTACCTTGTGTGTTTTTTGAACTAGAACTTTCCACATGGGAATTCTTTGCAACTTGACTTGTGGATGCATACCTTTAAAGAAAGTCTGTGCTTGATTCTTCCTGAAATTCGGTGGCACTTCCAATTTGGACAATTTAAAAGTTTTTGCTAATTTTTCCCAGCACAGTATTAATCCAGACCTTAAACTACATCGAGCCCCCCCCAACACTTGCAGACACGTTTTCTTGCCATTGTTTGCAAGGCATTTGTTCGTGACGTCACTCCTCCCTGTGTGGAGCCCCTCCACTCTTCTTGCTGTGTGCCTAGACCTTGGAGCTGGCTCCCCACCTCGAGTGAGCCCCAGGGCTCGGGATAACACACATGCTGGGAGCACTTAGAGTGAGTTGTGAATTCCTGACTTGCACGCGCCTCCTTCGTTATAGTTGCCTTCAACTTCTTTCCTCCAAGTAGTGAAAAATAAAGCCGGTAGTTGTTGAGAGGGGCAGATACCCTAAAGCGGGTACAGGCTTTAGCTTTAGCTTGCCTCTGGGTTTTTGCTTCTGGTTTTTTTTTTTTTTTTTTTTTTTGTCATCTGAGGGATTTCCTTAATTTAAAATACAAATTAAATTTTTTCCTTTAATTTTTTATCAGCTCAAATATGCATCTAAAATGTTTGTAACATTTAATCCAGTGTTTTGAAGTGTTCTATAGGAGGCAATTTGGCAGGATGGGCAATGAGTTTAGTATAAATGTCACTGTGTGTCTTTTTCAACCATCAAGACATTCCATTTCCAGGATATGATACACCTGTGGAGGTGAACTTGCCACAAGAATCACCAGCATTTCCTTGAACTGTATTATCACTTCTTGACAACTGACAGGGCATGGTTACTCAAAAGGTATCGCAGTGTTGCCAGCACTGGAAACTGGAACAAACATCCTGGACCTCAGGGACATCATCTGTGATGGAACAATGTTCACATGGTGCTTCACAGCCCAAAGTGGGGCCACCAAACCTCAAATAATGGCTCTAGATGTGGTTTCCTGGGCAACAGTCAGGATAGACTGATGAAGGGGGGCAATACAAACACTTCGTACAAAAACACCTAGATTGCATGGTGCTGATAATGTAGTAGACGGCCGGTCTGAAACACTACATCTGTGCACTCATCAACCCACAGACAGATGAAGACATGGAACCCCAGTCTGTGCTGGCTGTGCCACATGGGAAAGCCTAAGACTAAAAAAGAGGGGTGTCCATCCAGCTCTCTTCTTGACGACACTGCTGTCGCTGTTACCACACTGATTAGAACAGGCTGGGGCTTTGGGCAGAAGAAACAATACCACTTAGGAAGAAAAATCTGCATCAGTGGTAAGAAGGGAACAGAAATGTGGTAAGAAGGGAACAGAAATGTGATAAGAGACTCAGGTCTATCCAGCTAAAACTTTAAACCTGAAACTAGGCACCTATGCAAGACTGTAGTCTCGTCAAGAGGAGGACTATGACTCGCCTATTGCTGTATCTCCAGTGTTGAGCACAAAATCTGTCTAGCGAAACACTAAGACACAAGGCTTCAGGAGTTTTTAATTTAATGCATTCCAAATGAAAATTTGCCTTTATTGTTCTTTCTGTGTCTTGTTCAAGGAATGTGGTCATATCTCATTCCTAAAAGTCTTTCAAGTTTGCTTTGGCCATCCAGCCTTAATGTGTACCTGCAGTTTGTTTGTTTGTTTGTTTCTGAATGGTATTAGGTAAGGACTTAATTTTTTTTTCCATATGGGAAATTCATTGTCATATGCCATTGATTGTAAACTCTGACTATAGTCCTAGTTGACCTGCTGTATAACCCTTGTCAGCATCACATCGGCTGTACTTGTGGGCCTGGTTCCTGCCCCACGCATGGGTCCCATTTGGTAATTGTGACAATTCATCTGTGGGTTTTCCTCACCACTGTATTTAAATAATGAGTGTATGGCAGATAAGGACAATTTTCCGTCTTTCATGCTTTTTCTTTGCCTTGTGTTTGGAGGCCCTCCCTCACATCACAGTGGTGAGGCTAAAGTACTGGGGATAGCCATTGATAGCTCACTCCCGGTTGTAATAGAAATCCTCCTATAACTCCTGGCCCTTCCCTAAAGAAGATATGTTGTAGGCAGTTGAGAGATCATCTGTATTAGGGAGCATACATGCTCAGAAAATGCAACAATGACTTTGAACTAAAATCATCTCGGGACTAGTACAGCAGCTAGTCAGTATGAATGTCTCAGACTACTTTATTACTATGACATCTGCCGTAGGCTTATGTGACCTGAGAAGGCTGTCAGAGCTTGCGCTCTCACGGTCATATTCCAGCAGCTGGGGAAGAGAAAAGAAGGTGAAGGCATACAGTCTTTCTCAAGGCATATGTAGAAGTCACCACAATCACTTTCTTTTTTATGAATTTTATTGAGAAACAAATAGCAATGAGACAGTTTCAAAACAGGTTAGTAGGACAGTTACAATAATTAATACATTGTATATTGTTGTCTTCATAGTAGTTATCCAGAGTATAAGATGCAGGCATGATATCCTGTCCAAACATGATTAGTACAAATCCTTCTTCTCATTCACAATCACTTTCATTCACACCCATTGTCCTGAGCCTGGTCGTGTGGTCAGGTCAAATGTAAGAAGGGGGACATGTAAGCATGAATTAGGCCAGCTGTCTGCTCAGCTGATGCTGTGGTCAGTGTAGACTAAGAGGAAAGCAGATATTGCAGGAACTACCAGCTTCTCTGCTGCCTCCCCGCCCCAGGTTAAGGATATTTTTTTCCTTCCAAGTCTTATTTTCCTAAGGAATATGCTATTGTTATCATGTTGTAATCATAAGGAATGATGAATTTTAGCAAATGCTTCTTTAAGTCATTATTGAAATGAACAGGCTGTTTTGACTTTTTAATCTTATCTAATACTATGAACTTTCCAAAGATAATTTACCTTTATATGTCAGGGACTGAAATAATTTGATCTTATCATGCTGATATTTTGTTGTTAAGGATTTTTACATCTTGATTCATGAGAGAGACATGTAATTTTCCTTTCTTATATTGTCTTTGTATTTCATTGATGATGTATGCCGTGATAGGCCTCCTCATCCCCTTCAACTTCTCTTTTTTCTCTCATTCCTGAAATAGTTTGAGTAAGAAAAGATTTGTTTTTCAAAAGTTTGATAAGACTTGCTTATGAGATGAGTATAGTGGTGCACACTCATCATCCCAGTACTCTGGGAGGCTGAGGCAGGAAAATCACAAGTTGGACCCTCAGCCTAGGCAACTTAGAAATTTGGCCAGACCTGTCCTCAAAATAATAAATGAAAAAGAGCTGAGGAAGGAAGAAGTCTCTGAGTCCAATTTCCAATACCTCAAAAGCAAACAAACAAAACAAAAGCTTGCCTATGGAACTTTCAGGGCCCAGTGCCTTTTGGGCTTGGGGTAGAGAAGGGGATGGACTATCTATTCACCTTCTTGAGTAGCTGTTGTTTTCTTTAAGCTTTATATTTCTTTTTTTTTTTTTTTTCTTTTTAAGAGTAGTAAATTTTATTGGGGAAAAAGGAATGGGGAAGATAGCCCAGTAGAATAAGTGCTTGCCTGGCAAGTACAAGGTCCTGAGTTCAATCCCCAGTACTGCAAAAAAAAAAGAAAGAAAAAAAAAAATAGCTCCTGAAGAGAAGAGGTGTTAGTCCTTGAGTCTATTTTTATATTTTTAAAAAATTACTCATCTTTAATTTTCAACCTTATTAATATATTTCTGTATTATTCAAAAACACTCTGTTCTAAAGTTCCAGTCTTCTAAATCTTCTCATTTTAATTTCCACTATTGTCTTTGTGTATTTTTTTTCTTTGTTGATCAAGCTAACAAGTGGCTTGTCTGTTTTATAAGCCTCTTCGAGCCACCAGCTTGTCTCACTGATTTTTTAAATTTCCTTTTCCTATTTCACAAATTATATCAGTTTTTACTCTCTGTTATTTTGAGTTTGTATGTGTGTGTGTGGAGGGGTTCTGATAATTCAATTCAGGGCTTTACCACTGAGATACATGCTTGATCTGGTTTTTATTTATTTTTTTTTTTCAAGCTCTGGCAAGTTTTATTAATGAAAAATTCTGCTTGGTTTATTTTTCACCAGTCTGTTCTGGCACACTTCTAATGGTACCAGAATCACCTGGATCGATGATCGCCAGCGTACATTCTCTAGTATTTTCCACAGGCTGCTCCCAGCTCGATATTATTGCCGCTGTAGTGGTGGACACCAGTTTTGGCCAACATGGCGCAGTACTCTGTCCCAGATCTCCTCAAGGCTGGGCAGTTGTTGGCAAGGATGACCAATTTCGCTTTGCCCTGTCTGATCAGCATCTGCTTGTACCCCAGCACACACTTTTCATAACAAGTTGGAGCCCAGAGATGATAGACTCAAGAGATTTTTTCGTCTTCTTTGTGGCCACCATCTCCCTGGCGTAGGTGCGGATGGCCCTCAACCAGGAGCAGCTGCCAAGATGGCGGGGGGGGGGGGGGCAAGGAGGGCTGATTTTTGTGTTTTGAGATAGGATCTCACTAACTTCCCCAGGCTGGGTTTGAACTTGCCATTCTCCTGCTTCAGCCTTAGCAGAGTGCTGGGATTATACCTGTGTATCACCATGCTTGACTCTTACCTTTATTATTTTATTGTCTTATTTTGCTAGTGTTTTCATTAACTGCTTAGTTGTGTCTTTTCTTTTTTTAATGCACTTCAAGCTATGTACTGCCCCACAGTACCCTATAAGAGTTGATAAAAGGAACTTCCATTGTCATTCACTAGAAATATTTTGTAATTTCCATTGTAATGTTTTTTACCTTGTGAGTTATTTAGGTGTATGCTTCAAAGTATTCAAACTTAGGGCTGGGGCTATAGCTCAGTGGCAAAAGTACCTGCGTGGTGAGAGCAAGGTCCCAAGTTCAACCTCCAGGACCAAAAAATAAATTACTAAATGAAAAGTATTCAAATTTGTATGTAGGGGCCAGGGAGATGGCTCAGTGCAATAAATGCTTCCCTGGCAAGCGCAGGGGCCTCAGTTCAATCCCTGGTTCTGCCAAAAAAAAAAAAAAAAAAAGAATCAAATTTGTATGTATGCATATATGTGATATATATATGAAAACATTCTTGTTAATTTTTAAATTTAATTCCACTGTGATCAGACAATGTGGTCTATATGTCTATTATTGAAATTAATGAAGATTTTCCTTCTGATCTAATGCTTGACACACTTGGAAAATATTTACTATTTACCTGAAAATTGATATAGTCTTTATTTGTTTGGTGTGGTTATCTATCTATGAGCAAATTTGTTAATTTTGTGTTTAAATCTGCTAAATGCTTATTAAAATTTATCAATTTTTTATAAAGTTGTGTTAAAATTTCTCACTTTACAAATTTCTCTATTTTCTTTTGTTATAATTCTATTTTGCTTTGTACATTTTGGACCTGCAGAACAAAAGATATATGAACTCCTAGTTCATGTCTTTTTAATAAATTCTCCTATCTGCTGTTAATTACTAAATCTCCATATCTTAATGCCTTTTGCCTTAAATTTTTTTTTACATGATGTTGCTGCTGTGACCCTGTTTTCTTTGGATAATATCAGCAGGTTGTGCTTTGAGCATTGCTTCTGTTTTGGAATGTAGTAGTTTTGTTTCAGGTGTTTCTCTAGCAGCCTGCATTTAGGTGGGGTTTTAAAAATCAACCCTAATAAGGCATATCTTTTAATAGCTATCTTTAATCCATTTGGTTCTTTGTCTGACTGTTGACATAGACTTACTTGTGCAATTTTAAAATTTTATATATTTAAGTTTTTTTCATTCAAATGGCAGCATTCCATATGTCCTATTCTGCTATTTATTCATTTATTTTTTGTGGAACCAAGGATTGAACTCAGGCCCTTGCACTTGCCAGACAAATGCTTATTCTACTGAGCCATCTCCCCAGCCCCTTGCACCTTTATTTTGAAATGTAGTACAATGTATACTACACAAAATTTACCATTTTAATTCCTTTTAAGCATACAATTCAGTGTCATTAAGCACTGACAGTGTTGTTCAACTACCACCACAGTCCGCATCTAGACCTTTTTCATCATCCCAAGCAGAAATTCTTACCCATTAAATCCTCCCCTCGCCTCCACCCAGTCCTCAGAACTGCTGTACTACTTTCTGTCTCTGAATTCACCTATTCCAGCAGCCTCATGGAAGGGAAATTGTACATCATCTGTCCTTCCAGGACTGGCTTATTTCACTTACTGAAATGGTTTGAAGGTGTCATGTGTGTTGTAACATGTCAGTACTTCATTCATTTTTTCAGGCTCAGAAACGTTCCTTTGAATGTGTATTGTACATATGTCAATGTGTTTATCTGTCCATGGGCTTTTGGGGGGCTTTCATCTTTTGATTAGTATGTGATATTGGTAAAAACTGTCTTGAGTCTGCTTTCAATTCTTAGGAGAAAGGGCCAGCCACATAGCTCAAGACTACAGTGCCTGCTTAGACAGGCTCAGTGACTGGGGTTTGATTCCCGGCTGCTGTGCTGGCCCTGCCCACAGGGCACACTGAGATGGGGATTGAGACTGGATGTGGAGGCGTGTGCCTGTAATCTCTTGGGAGGCTGAACACAGGAGAATCACTATGAGTCCAATCTATGCAGTGAGACCCTGTAGACCCTGCAGACCCTGTGCCAAAAAAAAAACAAAAACAAAAACCTTAGGGGTGGTGTGGGGCTGGGGTCCATAGTAAATCTATGTGTAATGTCTTGTGGAGACACAGCAGTTGACAGCAGCATCTTAGTATGTGAACTCAATTCCATAATTCTGATCAAGAACCAGATTGGATGAGAACTAAAACAAATTTAATAGTTTCAGTTTTGACCTTATAGGGAAATTTGATTTGATTCTTGTCCAGTTGGGTTTGTAACCCAAATCATGGAAAGAATTAAACTCGTGGACTGGGGTGCCACTGTAGCATTCATACTCCCACCAAAATGCACAGATCCACATTTTTTTTTTTTTTTCCAGAACCAGGGATTGAGCTCAGGCCCTTTTTTTTTTTTTTTTTTTTTTTTTTTTTTTTTTTTTTTTTTTTTTTTTTTTTTTTTTTTTTTTTTTTTTTTTTTTTTTTTTTTTTTTTTTTTTTTTT
>PVKA01003743.1:0-34257 GCA_004027165.1 Ctenomys sociabilis | reverse complement strand
CCTCCCCAGTGCTGGGATTACAGGCATGCACCACCACGCCCAGCGAACTCAGGCCCTTTTGCTTGCCAGGGAAGCACTTATTCTACTGAGCCATCTCCCGGATCCCCTCACAGATCCACTTTATTTTGTATTTCTGCTCACTGCTGTTCCTTTCTTTTTGGCCAATACATGTGTTGGAAAATTTGCACTAAAACAGAGAAAGTCGAATGTGAGATTAGTCAGGAGCCTATCCCAAGACCAAGAGCAGAGAGCAGAGGTGATGGAGGCCCAAGATAAGGCAGGGTGGGGCCACAGAAGGAGAAGCCGAACCTTGGATGAGGGTGGAGACTAGGAGGGCTGCACCCAGGGCTGAGAGGTGGCTGTGGGGTCTGCAGTGTGCACGCTACTGAGAGCCTGAAGCCAGGCCAAGGGTCCCAGCAGAAAGGTGGCTGGCTGCCTGCCAGGGTCCACAAAGGGAAGGAAGTCCGCTGCCACGCTGAGGACCCAGGAGAGGAGAAAGGCAAAGAGTAGCTGTGGGGGCCCTGGTGTGTTGTGGGGGCGTTCTTTGTGGTAGGGTTTTAGAGTCTGAAGTATGAGAAAGAGCAGTTTAGGGGAAATGGGTTTAAAAACCTTCAACATAAAAGCAGATTGGCAAGAGTTAGCCACACACAGAAGTGTAGAGTGAGAAGCAGCCTTGCCTGGATCTTGATGAGTAATTCTAGATCACCGGGTGTTCTCAGTGCTTGGAAGACAGCATTTTACCGTCTTCCATTACGTCTAATGAGTCAGTGTCTGTCTTTGTGTTGTATCTTTTCTCTCTGTTGCCCTTAAGGATTTCTTATTGCCTTTGGGTTTTATTTTGGCTTTTCTTTCTTGGGGCTTATGCATAGCTTTCACCAGTTCTGGAAAGCTCATTTCCCGCTTCCCTCTGTTCCAGGATGCCTCCCTCTCCTCTCCTCTGAAATGTTTCCCATATAGATCATCTTCCAACAAAAGACCGTTTCCCTACCCTCACTTCTTTTCTCCCCACCCCACTATCAGCCAGCCCTGGGGATCAAACTCAGCCTTGTACATGCTAGGGAAGCACTCTACCACTTAGATGCATCCCAAGAAATTTCTGCATTTTTATATATTTTAAGATAGTTTTTTGCTCAGTTGCTCTGGTTGGCCTTGAACTTGCAGTCTTCCTGCCTCTGCTTTCCCAATATCTCCAGTTACAGATATAACTCATCAAACCCTGCATCACTTCCTTTGAGAGTATGTGTACGTATATGTGGGTGTGTGTGTGTGTGTGTGTGTGTGTGCAGTACCAGGGATTGAACCCCAGTCCCTGTGCTTCCTTAAGCAGGCACTTAGTCCACTGAGCTGTCTCGCTGGTCCTCTGTGTGTCACTATAGATTGAACCCAGGGCCTTTGCACTAAGCCACATTGCACCCTTTAAATTTTTGTTGTTGTTTCAGATGGGGGTCTGTCTAAGTCACTTAAACTGCCATGCTGGGCTTGAATTTGCTGTCTTTCTGCCTGGCCTCTTAGAGAACTGGGATTACATATTTTTAATCTCTACCTTTTGTGCTGCATCTAATCTTTTCTTTTATTCTCTTACTTTTATCTATATTATACACATATCACAGAATCAAATATATATATATATATAATATATATATATATATATATTATATATATATATATTATATATATATATATATATAATAAAAAAACAAAATTACTCTCTGGTGATTGTTCCTTATTTCCTTGTCCTCGGGAACTTTCAGCTGTCTTAGCTGATCCTTAGAACTTTGCCTCTGTGTGTCTAAGGAGCGGGACTGACTTGCCACTTTGCTTCTCAGTTGTAGCGCGATCGCTGTGCACCCAGGAGGTGTGGACTCAGCTGGCTTTGCTCTCCCCACTCAGGCACAAGTATCTCCCAGCATGGCTCAACCCAGACAGCAGGTGTATCTGGTTAGATCTTTGCTGAGTGGGCCTACTTTATGACCATGAAAACTCCAGGCCTTGGTGGGACTTGATTTTCCTTCCCTGTGCTTATTCACCTTTTTCTTCTGATGGGCACACAGCGCTCAGTTTTCTGTGAACTCAGCACAGCTCACCCCTCTGGTCACATGACTGTGACCACTGCAGATGGCAGCAGATGTTTTTGTTGTTGCTGCTGTTGTTGTTTTACTGTATTTAGTACAGTCTACAGGTCTCAGTACATAGACTGGACTCATACTGACCCTCCTGCTTTCAGCCTCTCAAGTGCTGGGATGACAGGATGTTCCATGGTGCCCAGTCTTGGTCACTGTCTCAGCATGCCCTGGGCGCGGGGCCAGCATGGCACACCAGGATCGAACTCTGGTCACTGAGCTCTGCCTAAGCAGGCGCGTTAGGCCGCTGAGCTATCTGGCTGGCCCCACAGCAAGTGTTTTTGGAAGAAGGCTTTGCAGAGCATCACTCGCAGCTCAGGGGGAAGTTCCCACCCAGGACTGTCCCCCTGCTGTCACCCTAGGGGCCTGAGTACTTCTCTTTCATCTTTGGTTTCCTGGCTTCTAGGTCCCATGTGTTCCTCGTGTGACTCAAGCCATGGTTCCAGTTTTCAGATTCCGTCAAGTCTTTCATCTTGTTTATTACCTTTTTATTTTCTGGAGTACCCTTTTTATGCTGTTTTCTTAAGCATCATTTTCTCATTTGATGCATTCAATAACTTTTCTTAATCTCCTTAAAGCCATGGACCCCACTCCTGCCTGGTTTGCTTTCCCCCATGTATTGGCTTCTGCAGCCTGGTTGCTGCAAGGCAAGTTTCCTGGCACGTCCATTCATCTCCCACGTCACACTGGTCATGGTAAGAAGCACGAGCTGACTGGGCAATCCTCCTTGCCCTAACTGGGGTATTCTCTGCAGCCTTACCTAGAGTAAGGTGAACACACACCACATTTTGTGGGAGCTCTGTGTCATCCTGCCTAGATCTTTCCTGCCAGCAAGGGTGCTCCAAAAGGCTTGCTCCATTCCCTGCTAGAACTCTAGAAGCTTATAGTTTTTTCCCATATTCTATAGAGACTTAAAGTTTAACATATCAATACTTGATGGAAAATACATGTTCCATCTTATGGCTAAGATGTTTGATATTTAGTCAGATAGTGAGGTTAAACCCACCTGCATATGTTGTAGGGTAATAATAAGCTTCTCTTCAAAATTTGCAGGCCAAATATTAGAGAAAAAGAAGGGCTGTGAGGACAGCCAACATTTTGGTCCTAGCCTTTCAAGGTCAGTGAGGACTCAGGACATAGGAGAACCTGTACTGTTACATCATTTAACTCAGTTGTGTCCCAAATTTTCTGATCAAGGAGATTATGAGGCCACAGAGGAATGCAATCAATGATATATAGTGTGCCTAAGGAGAGTCACATGGAGAGAAAACTTTCTCTCAGGCTTTCACAGAGAGCAAACAGGTCAAGCAATGGCCATGACTCATCCACATGGCTGACACTGACAAAGGATCTACAAAGTGTGGTACAGAGTTTCAGGATAAATCCTGAGGGGACTTGACTGACCTTGTCAAATACAAAAGTTCTATTTCTTGTTGTATAGGTCTTGCTTTATATTGGTTTAACCATCCAGCAGAAAAGTATAGAAATGAAGTATGAAAAGTGAAGCCATGTTAATATACAGAGCTGTGGAAGGCTCAAGTCAACAGCTTTGGGCATTGCCAGTCCTGTGGATAACCCACTACTATTGTGGATTACTGGGCTATACATTGGAATATTTTGCTGAATTTATGCACCTACAATATTTAAATGGCAATGGAATACCCATCTCTGACAAAACTAAACAAAAAAAGGAGATATAAATTAAGGACCATTTTGTATCTGTATATACAAAATAGGATAGATATATAGCTGCTTTCTTTTAATTCAATTAGAAGAAAAATTTGTACTAATAGTGTTTGGACAGGATACCATGTCTGCATCTTGTGCTATAAATGGCTACTATAATGACAACAATATGTAATGTATTAATTGCTGTAACTCTCCTACCAACCTGTTTTGCAACTGTCTCATTGCAATTTTTTTCTCAGTAAACTTATTTTTTAAAAAAACTCTAGAAGCTAAGTAGGTTCACACCCCAGTTCTCAGTAGTTTTATCACAAGGGTGCTTTTAGTCCTTTGCTACAGTGATGGGGTAGCCCCCAGAATTGGTCATCAGAAAGGGACCCCTAGGACTAAGGGCTTCCTTGAAAGAAATGTAACCCTGTTCTTTGGTCCTCTCTCCCTCCTCCACCTCAAAGGGCCAGGTCATCACATCCCAGGTCCCCAGAAGCCACTCCTCAGCTCTTCCTGTGAACGTGGAGTCCTTTGTCCCAGCCCTGCTTTCCTCCTTGGAGTCTTCTGCCATTGTCTCCTTCTCTGCTCTCCATTCTGTGGCTAGGAGGGTTTGGGAGAGGCTTGCCTTTTCTCCTTGTCCCCAGAGAGCGATGTCACCACCCTCACCTCCAGGGAACAGGTTTGTTTGCCCCCTGAGAGGCTGGCTTGCAGGGATCCTCATTTAGGTGGGGGTCTCCGGACTAACTGCACCTATTGTAGCCCTGACTTTGTCTCCTGTGTCTTGCCTGAGAAGCCTGTGGGAGCCGAGCTCTGGGTCCATAGGGACGGCAGGTGTCTCAGGACAAGCCTTAGCTGCTATAGACACACCTCTCTGGGGTCACAATTCTTGGCTTTTTGGCCTCTGATGATCTTTTTCATTCTTGGTGGCCTCACATGCATTTAACAATATGATTTAACAATACAAAAATAATATGGAAGGAATTATACCTGGACTTTTAGCACGAGGGCTTCTGCACATATGTAGGCCACCCTGCTCGTGCAGCCTTGGGGCAGTGCTTCTAGTATGTGCCACCACTGAAGCTGGCAGGCTAAGGTTCCTGATTTCCATTTCCCACCATGCAGTGCTGACAGGTAACAGTCTATGGTGGATAACATGAGAGTTGGTAGCAGAACTCACACGAACAACTGAGGTTTCACCACCGGAAGCTGCAGAGTGGCCCCCAGGTTCCCAGTACCTCTTGGGAATATTGGATCTAAGGAAGCTGGCTTGGGTGCTGCTTGCTCACATGGAGAGAGTGTAAGTGTAGGTCTCTGGGCACAGTGCAAGTGGGCATCTAAAGCAGCTCATGGCTACTAACACAGGAAGCCATCAGACATGGCGGCCTCACTGCTGTGTCCAACGATCACAGGGTGCCCCGGACATTCCTCCTGGGCCTTCTACTGTAGGGCGTTCAAATGCAGGGTGCGCAAAGGACCCTCTCAGCACAAGGAGGCAGCACAGCAAGGGTTTGTGCACCCCTGCTGTATGGTAGAATTTTCTCTACCATTCATTTTCTATGCTCATGAACTGGAACGTAAGATGGAGACTAGGTCAGGACCCTCATTGTTTTTCACTCATGCTCAAGTTCTGAACAGGAGGGGTATAGCCCTTCAGCAATTGGATGGATTGGGAAGATTGGTGGCACAAGGGCAGAGGGCATTTGGGGGCTGGACATGATTGACAGCAATGGATAACTTCCAAGAAAGCATTTCACTTCTCAAGACCATGTGTCACCAAGCCCAAGCTTTAATAGTTTCCCTTTCTCCTAAATCAGAGTCATCCTACCTGGGGCATTGTGGCCACCCTTTTCCTGCACATGTACCTTTTTTGTCACTGCTTGGCTGTGCCACCTGCACTTCTGGCTCATGCTGTGCTTTTCTTCCCAGGTACTGTGACTGTTTCGCCAGCGGGGACTTTTGCAACAACTGCAATTGTAATAATTGTTGCAACAATTTATATCACGAAATTGAACGGTTTAATGCCATTAAGGTAATAAATTTTTAAAGCATATAAAAGTGTTTGAGATGTTTGCAGAATGATCTCCAGAGACACCTAACTTCAATACTGGAAAAACATAAAGTGTGAAGAATATATGTGCAGAGCCTGTGATCATCCCTACAGCGGGGTGGCTGCTGCTGACAGCGAAGGCAGAGGGAGACCCTCTGTCTTCCCCATGAGGATGGTTTTAGGGTAAGAAAAGCCAGGAAGCTGTTGCAAGATTGTGCACAAGTACACCTAACTTGGGTTTGGGGGTTCAAAATTTGGAGCATATTGTGCCGCAGGTGAGCTGGAGGTGGCAGAGTGTAGTCTGCAAAGAGGTAGGCAGCCCTCTGTGAGGAGGACTGGGGAGGGCTCGCAGCCCTCTGTGACTTTGAAGTTTTCTATCCCAGCTTCCAGGAGTAAGGAGGAATCCAGGCTTTCCTGAGGGGGACAGACTGCCACCTCTGGTGACCCCAAAGGCCACCCTGCTGATGGCTAATGCAGGAGCAAGCAGTTTGGGGCCCTGTCTGGAGGCACAGAAGCAATCAGGGAGGGAGGCACAGTTAGGCTGGGCTATCAACCTCTTCTAGAGAGAGGCTTCCTGGGGCCTCTGGTTTACAAAGGAAACCAGGGCCATCGGCTAGAGCCTTGCAAGTGCCCCGCACAGGTGGGACAAATGCCCCACACCATGGCTGGTCTGTTCTGTTTTTTGAAGAATAATTTTCCCTTGAATTATTATGAATCAATCTCTTAGAAATATCTTAATAATTTTGATATGACCGGATCCATGGGACAGAAGAAAATTATGATATGCACCTAAACTTCCAGGTCACATTTTATTTAGAGGCAAAGGTCATTATCTTCAATTAAAGGTATAAAATTTTTATTATTAAAGTTGGAACTCTCAAATGGTAGTATAAATTGGTATAGGTACTTTGGGAAATTGTTTGACCATAGCTATTAGAGCTAAGGCTTGCATATCCTATGCCCAGCAATTTCTTTTCTAAAACTACAGCTGATGAAAGTAAGTGTAAATGTCCACAAAAGATTTGCACAAGAATGTTCACAGTAACTTTATTTCAAATAGCCAAACACTGACCACAGCCCACCAATCCATTGATACAGAGGCAGGTATATGGTCTGATGGAAACTTACATGCTGACAGGAAGGAAAGAAGCATGGCTAAGTACAGCAATGCAAGTGACTGTCGGACACTGCGGAGGAAATAAACAGGGCCCTGTGGGGCTCTGCTCACGTGAGGTCCCAGCATTGTAGTCTGCGTGGGGTTCATGATGGGGAGGAGCCATGGAAAACCCCTAGCCAAAAGAGCTGGGATTACAGGCCCCCACCACCATACCCAGTCTCAATCACTGTCTCAGTGTGCCACGGGGAGGGGGGGCAGCACGGCCAGCCTAAGGATTGAACCCTATCTAGCACCTGTGCCTGCTTGCAGATGCTTTAATCTGCTGAGCTATTTGGTCAGCCCTTGTAACAGATTTTAGGTTCCATGGTTGCTGAGGGGATTATATGAGGAAAAAAACATATATGTCACATAGAAAGATGTCTGAAATGTACTTTACTCACTCATGTTCTCTGGACTAGGGAGATAGCTCAGTGGCATAAACTCCTGCCTGGCAAGCGCAAGGTCCTGAGTTCAATCCCTGGTACCTTGTTCCCATGGTGTGGGCTCTCAGTGTAGTCTCAGAGGGTCAGAAAGCAGCTCAGCAGAGCCCTCACCTAGCATGAGTGAGGCCCTGGATTCCACCCCAAGAACCCCCACACCCTAAAGTCAATTATCTCTGAAAAGGGCTAGAGTCTGTTCACATGGAATCAGTGATTTTCTTTTCATCTTTATTGTCTATGAATTTTCCACACTAAATGTGTATAACTTTAAAATGCAAAGAAAAAGCCCACCCTAAAAGCAGCACTCTCTTTTGTGGAGACCAAGAGGCTGAGGTGGACTCCCTGCACCTTGTGTTCCTCTTAGAGAGGCCTGCCACTAAGCATTAGTTCTACGTCACAAAGCATAATCTTTGTTTTGGTAGGTTTTTTTTTTTTTTTTTTTTTTTTTTTTGCAGTATGGGGGAGTGAACCCTGGGCTATGTAACTAGTTCTTTTTTTAAAAAAAAATTATTTATTTATTTATTTGGTATAGAGTCTCACCACACAGCTTGTACTTGTAGTGGTCCTCCTGACTCACCCTCTCCAGTGCTGGGATTACAGGTGTGTGCCACTATGCCCAGTTTTGGTAGCCAGCATGGCATGTAGTACTGGGGACCAAATCCCAGGCCTTTGCTTGCCAGGCAGGCACTTAGACCACTGAGCTACACCCCAGCCCCTCTAGCTCTTTCATTAATTTTTCATTTGGAGACAGGGTCTCACTAAGTCACCAAGTTGCCAGGCTTGGCTCAAACTGCCTTCTTCCTGCCTCAGCCTTGCAGAGTGGGAGGAGAGGCGCTGGCCACCATGTACAGCACAAAGCACATTCTTTATGGGGTTTCCATTTTCTGTCTTAGGCGTGTCTTGACAGAAATCCAGAAGCTTTTCAACCAAAAATTGGGAAAGGCAGGTTGGGAGATGTTAAGCCTCGTCATAACAAAGGCTGCAACTGTAAGCGGTCCGGCTGCCTGAAGAACTACTGTGAGTGCTATGAGGTCAGTGACCAATTTCCTGGCATTGGCATGTGAAAAACAAAAGAATAGATATTTTCCCAAGTCACTTTTGTGGTTAAAGAGAGAATTGGGGCCGGAGAGATGGCTCACTAGAATAAGTACTTCCCTGGCAAGAGAGAGAGAGAGAGAGAGAGTTGTTGTGGTTTAAAAACAGAAATACAATTTCATTTATTTTGTGGTACCAGGGATTAAACTCAGGACCTTGTGTTTGCCAGGCAGGCACTTAAACCACTGAGCTATATTCCCAGCCCAAATGTAAACATTATTAGTGTGTGTGTGTGTGTGTGTGTGTGTGTGTGGTACCAGGCATTGAACTCAGGATCCTGTGCTTGCCAGGCAGGTACTTATTCTACTGAGCTATCTCCCCAGCCACCCAGGGCTCAAAGGGTTCTTATATCAATCTGAGTTAATTTCTCAGATGCCAGTGAGATTTATGGATCAAGTCATGGAAGCGAAGACTCCTATGGAGCAGGTACTGTCCTGAGCCCCACCCTGGGCATCCACCAGGGGTGGCCACTGCTGTTGGCTGTGCTTCTCCAGGTGGTGATGCATGTGGCAGGCTGATTCTATGGCCACCAATTTAGTGGCTCCCAGCAGGGAACTGTGCCTCTTCTTCCCTGAGCAGAGCCAGAATGCTCCGATTGGCATCTTGGGGACCTCAACAGTTCACTGCTGGTGAGCTTTGATCAGAGGTAGCTCTTCCTTGGCTCACACTCCCCTCAGAGACCAGAAATGACAGTGGCCCTACAAAGCAAGGCGTACACCGCTTCCTCAATGGAACTTTTTTCTCCAAGATTTTATGAAATAGACAAACTCTTCTTCCCTTTCAGTTTTGGCCTCCTTTCCTGCCTTTTCTATCCCTCTGTTGAGGGATGGAAGACAAGAGGAGAGGACTGCAGTGCCTAGCAGAGGCAGTGAAAGAAACGTCCTCACAGGCTCAGCTAGTCGGGGACTGCAGGACTTGTGAATTCCATTTTGACCTCTCTGGCAGAGAGGAAAATACATGCCAAGAGATCTGAGCAGGCAGGCCTCCCAACACCGCTGAGCTGGAGGGCCGCATAGTACTAGACCCCAAGTGTACCCCAGGAGAGGAAAGAGCTCCTGAAGATCCCAGCCACAGGGTGTTCTGAGTGTTTCCCCCCTGGAGTGTCATAGTCAGGTGTGGCTTGCTTCAGACTGAGCAGCTGGCTGTTCCCCACCTTCACCCACTCAAGGCTCACCTCACACCCTGCCGTCACTGTCAGCAAAGAGTGTGAACACAGCCCCTCTTCATGTTGCCACCATTCACTTCTCTTGGCTTCTGCTTCTGTCTGTCTTCCCACAAGAAAATCACATGCTGGCTGTGGTGGTGCACACCTGTAATCCTGGCACTCAGAAGGCTGAGGCAGGAGGATCACTGTGAATCTGAGGCCAGCATGGGCTACATAAGTGAATTCAAGGCCAGCCTGAATTACACAATGAGATTCTATATCAAAAAAGAGTAGGTTGCACATGTATACATGACTTAAGATCTCAGTGGAAGTTGTCACTGTCATTGGCTTCTAGGGCAACCTAATTTTATTCAAGTGTTTTATGTTACCAGGCCAAAATTATGTGCTCTTCTATATGCAAATGCATTGGTTGCAAAAACTATGAAGAAAGCCCAGAACGAAAAACACTGATGAGCATTCCAAAGTCTATAGAACCTGGAGAATGTGAAGGCAGCCATCATTTGTCACCAGCTAAAATTTTAGGACCATCAAAATTCAGAAAAGATAGGTGGGTACTGTGGGCTGACTGGGTCAGCAGAGGCATTAGAGGGGCACTAAAATCCATTTCTGCATTGGAAGGGGGTGGACAGTGTCTGTTCTGCGTCAGACCCATCAGACTCCAGACCCCTTAGGGGCACTATTGAGGGCCCCTGCTCACCCTAACATGGCCTTTTCATCCTCTCTGTCCCATACCTGTCTTGTACAAGACCAAACGGCCCAGCCAGTGCCAACATCCGGGCCAGCCGTGCTCCCGCGCTGCCCCCCACACGCAGGCTGGCCTATCTAGGTAGGAGCAGCCCCGTGCTCCTTACACACACTCCTCTTTCACACAGAGATTATGGCTCTCAGCCATTTTCCCATTCAATTATGTTTTTCTTTTTTCTTTTATTTTTGGGGGGTACTGGGGATTGAACTCAAGGCCTTGTGCATGCTACGCAGGCACCACACCATTGAGCTATATCCCTAGCCTCCCATTTAATGACTTTGAAGCCATATGATAAACTAGCAGGTCTTGACAGCTGAGGAATCATGTTACTTATTAGACTTGATTCATTTTGAGTTCCATGTAATGGGTCATATCCTGATAAACTACCAGATGTCATTAGTAAATAAATTTCATTTAGCAAAGCCAAATCATGCTTTGTTGGTCAAAGAGACATTAGGAATGCCCAGGAGGCTTCTTAAGCCTGGCTGTAGCATGTGAAGGAGGTGCAGGATGCTGTCATACCCTGGGGTGGAAGATGGTGGAAGGGCCAGAAGGTGCCTGAGGTGCCTTACACTAGACCCTGGACTTGCTCCTGCCCAGCCTGCGGATGGCACTAGCCCAGGAGTCCTGGCTGGGTTGGTGGGTGGATACAATCGCAGGATCAGACCTTCCCAGGGGAGGGGTGCCCAGCAGCTGATGGCTCGGCCTGTCCTCTGCGTTACTTTTCCCAACACAGCCCTTTATGCTGAAGGAAGGTAACGTACCCGTGACGGTCTTCACACTGATGTGGATAAGCAGTGTTCTGCTGGATTGAGAAGATGCTTAGCTGGTGTAGTAGCACAAGCCTGTTAATCTCAGTACTCTTAGGAGGGTGAGGTAGGCAGATTGCAAGTTTGAGCATAGCCTGCACTATATAAACAACTTGGCAAGACCCTGTCTCAAAATTTAAAAGGGGGTGGGGATGTAGTTCAATGCAAAAGTCCTAGGTTCAGTTCCCAGTGCTATAGGAAGGGAAGACAAAAAAGGGAACAGCAAGGGAAGAGGAGAGAGAGTACAAAAGAAGAGGAGTAAAGGGTACTCGGGAAAACGCGCTCCCGAACGTGGCCTAACCGTCTTCCGGTCTCATCCCTGCAGGCGGCCCACTTCCTGCATCTCCTGGGAGGTGGTGGAGGCCACATGCGCCTGCCTGCTGGCCCAGGGTGAGGAGGCCGAGAAGGACCACTACTCACAGTGCCTGGCTGAGCGGATGATCCTGGAGGAGTTCGGGCGATGCTTATCGCAGATTCTCCACACTGAGTTCAAGTTCAAGGGGCTGAAAGTTGAACCGAATACAATGTAGTCAAGTGTGAACACAGCACTGCCCTTAGAGGAGCACAAGGCACTCGAGCAGTTGGCTGCTCGGGACCCTGCTCTCCCCTGGGGGACCTGTGGGCTCACACCAGTGCTCGGAGGGAGGTGGCCTTGTGTGAGGAGGACAGGATGTGGGCATTGCGTGTGACAGGAGTGCTTGGGGTCCTGCCATCCAGGCCGAGAAGGACAGCTTGTTCTTCTCTGGAGTGGGGTCACCAAGCCTGCCTGTGTAAGGAAGAGGGATGGTTCTTGATTTGGGTTTTGTTTTTCAAATTTATTTGCCAGAGTGGCTGCTTTGATACAGCTTAGACTCTCCACTGAATACCAGCCCCAGAATCACAGGGACAGAAGTTGGTGAGGTCCAGCAGGGAAGGCTAACAGCAAGACTCAGGGTCACGGAGTTTCCAGTTGTGTTCAGTTTCTCATGTGCTTCTACTTGAATTGTGGAATTCACTTAGCCTATCCATAATTATTGTTATGATAATATTATCTCTTGTAAAATATGGTTAAAGCAACTAGCTTGCATGAACTGACAGGGAAGATGAGTAGTGGTCCTTCTCTTTGGGTTCTATTGTATGTAAAGGTAAAAATACAAATTTCCAAGGTCTACAGTTAACATGGTAACTGAAAGTATATTTGTCTGGTTAATACTCATCCCGAAATAGATTAAAATAGTTTCTTTTCATGTGTCTGGGTTTGTCAATCTCTCAGCCACTGTCTCAGTTACTTTTCTCTCGTTGTTGGGACAATATACCCAACACTTAAAGTGAAGGAAGGAAAGATTTATTTAGCTCACAATTAGTGGAGGTTTCAGTCCACACTCAGCTGGCTCCAGGGCAGAGCGGCGCATGGCAGAGCCTTCATGGTGGTGGAAGACGGCAAAGGGCGGGGCAGCAGCTGCGGCTTCTGCAGTCTCTCCTTACATTTGTATGCAGTGTCTGCCCCAGGGCGCTCACACCCATAATCCCAGCACTGGATCATGAATTAATCTCAGACTCTAGAAGCTACCCCATAACTGCATGAAGCTTTGGGGGACACCTAAACACAAACCATAACAGCCACTAAAGGACAATAGAGCTCTAGGGGCCAACATGGCAGGGGCAGGCACTGGTCACACCAGGAGGCCAAGACAGTTCAATACACGTTAGAGCTGAGGAAAAGAGATACTTCATTCTTATCCTACACAATCTCCACTTGATTCTGTGAGATGCAGATTCTGTGGCAGAAGGTCAGAGATAGAAGCCAGAGCCCCAGGTAAAATAGCACGAGATGTGCCTGTAACCTACACACGCCCTCCCTCCTGCATATAGTAAACCATCTTTAAATTGTTTTGATATAAGCTCATTCCCCTTTTAATTAGTGTCTGCTCACAATGCGCACTAGATGCATTCGCTGCAGCATCCTGGTCCTTGTACACATCACATCTTGATTCTTTTTATTCTCCCTCCCCCATTCACTTGCTCACTCTCATCTTCCCCACCCCAGAACCCCTTCCCAGCTCTGCACGATCTTACTCCACTCCCTAACATCTGCTATTTTTCTCTTTATAATTTTTATTTCTAATGTAAGAGAAACCATGCGATATTTAATGTGTGTCTGCTTTAGTTCATGTAGCTTTCTGGTCTCAAGGTGTGTCTATTGTCCTCCAAGTGATACAAATCTATCCTTCCTCTTGACAGAGTTATAGTCCATTGCATATAAATGTCACATTTTCTTCATCCATCCACTGAGACATAGGCTGCTTCCAAGATTTAGCTGCTGGGGGCCGGGAAGATAGCTCAGCAGTCTAAAGTGCCTGCTCAGGCAAGCACAGAGACCATGATCCAGTCTCTGGCGCCACATGCTGTGCCTGCCCTGCCCCAGGGTAGGTGGAGATGGCCACAAAAAATAAAAATAAATTTAAAAAAAATTAAAAAAAAAATATATATATATATGCCACATTTTCTTCCTCCACTGACAGACATAGGCTGCTTCCAAGATTTATCTGTTACCAAGTGTGCTTCTATAAGCTTGGAAAAGCAGGTACCACTATACTACCATGCCTCTAACTATTTCAGGAAGATACCTAGGAGGGGAATGGCTGGGTTAAAGGAAATTTCTATTTTTCATCTATTTGAAGAATCTCTGTACTGATTTGCACACACTAGGTAAGTAGTTCTTAATGCTTTTCATCTGTGTGTTTGGTACAAGGTCTCACTATGCAGATTGGACTCATGGTGTTTTCAGCCTCCCCAGTGCTGGGATTCCAGGCATGCACCACTACACCCAGTCTCAGTGGCCCTCAGCACACCAGGGGATGGGGTGACAAGGCACATGGTGCCTGGGACCAAACCCAGTCCCTGCACTTGCCTAAGCAGGTGCTTAGTTCACTGAGCTATCTCCCTGGCCCTTCAAGATTATTTTTTGTAGCACAAAAATGTGGCTAGCTACTCTCACCACTAGCGCACATGTACTAAAGGACTTTTACCTTGAGACAGAGTCTTGCTAAGTTGTCAGGCTGGCCTTGAACCCTAGGCCTCCTACCTCAGCTTCCCAAGTGGCTGGGATTGTAGGCAGGTGCCACTAAGCCTGGCTATAGTTTTTCGTTAGCATTATTTTGTGGGTATTTCTGATTTTTTCTTGGTCAAGTCAGAAGATACAGAAAACTGATTAGAAGGGACCTGCTACACTGTCACTGTGTGGGATGGTCACTGTCTAGAACATTCATTGTAGAGAGCAGTCGCTGTGGAATAGTCACTGTACAAAGTGGTCACTGTGTGTGACAGTCGTGCTGCAGAATGGTTACTTTACAGCACAGTCACTGTGGAACAGTCCAGTGGAGCTGTCCCCTGCACTAGTGTATTCTCTCTGGGAGAAGTCACCTTCTGTGGCTCTTCTGTGAATTGTCACCTCATTTTCTGAGCAGCAAAGGGTACCTCAGCTGTCCCCCAGCCGTGTCTTTCTTCCCTGGTCTTCCAGCTTCCAGTACCTCCCCTACTGCTTATTCCTAAAAGGAAGGAAAGGTCTGGAGGAGTAGCTGCTGGAGCCCCGGAGGCTCTGCACCTCTGTTTGGAGGCTGGGTGGCCAGGGCAGAGCCCACAACGAATCCCAGAGCCTGGGAGCACACGCTCTGCCTGAACCAGGGCTTGGAGTGATCTGATCAGGCTGCGTGGCCCTCGGGGAGTCACAGTAGCTCGAGAGGCCCGGCCCGGCTACCCGGAAGGCTGCAGGCCACAGGGATGGTAGAGCCGCCCAGGCCTCACCTCTGCCCAGCAGTGGCAGCAGCAGCAGGAGCCCTGCTGTGAGTACAGTGTGGCCTTCTGGCCCGGCAGGGCCTCAGGGACCCAGATGTTGATACACTCAGAGAACTGAAGAGCTAGGGAGGAGAAACCCTGCAGCTCTAGCAGGCGGAAGCCCAGAAGCAAGGCCAGGCCTGAAGGCTCAAGGCTCAAGGCTGCCAGAGTGGCTGAGGTGAGAGACAGAGCAGGAGCAGGCAGTGGGGCAGCAGGCTGCACTGGCAGCCAGGCTCCAGCCGCTGGTGGAAGGAGGGGAGTGGCAACTGTCCAGAGCCTCCCTGAGCAGCGACAGAAAGAAGGGCTCTGTGTCCCTTGGCGCAGGTCTGAGGTAGGACTCGCCCCTGGGTGTTCCTGCCCCTGGCCTGCACCTAGGGAGGCTGTTCCCAGACTGAGTGCAGAGGCCAGTGGGCCTCCAGGGCTCCTGAGTCCTACTGCCTGGGCCCAGAAGCTGTGCTTGGTAAGTGGCTTAGCAGACTGGCTCCTTTTTTTTTTTTTTTTTTTGGCATGTTTTCTGAATTTTTTTTTTTTTTGAGACAGGATTTTACTATGTTCTTTAAACTGGCTTAGAACTCGAGTGCTCAAATGATTCACCTGCCTCAGCCTCCCAAATAGCTGAAAGGATGGGTCTCACCTGTGTCTCTTCTGGCCCTCTCTCTGCCTTCTCCCTGCCCCCTTTCTCCTCTGCAGCCTCCCTGTACACAGACCTGGCCTGATATGTGGTTCAGAGCTCACACCCGCCCTCCTGTCCTGGCCACATGTCAGGCAATCTCCGCCCCTAGCTGGCAGTCTCTCCACCCCCCTCAGCACCTTCACAAGTACAGTTGTCCACTGGACCCTGTGCACCTGTGCCCTAAGGAGCAGCTCCTCTGGGGCAGGCGCAGGGAGGTCAGTCTGCTTGTGTCAATCTCCGTGACACACTTAGCTCCATCAGCGCCTGTGACCCAGCTCACGTAACAGCGCTCCCTAGACACGATGAGAAGAGATGACTCAGACCTCGATGGGAATCTGGATTTATGTCTAACACACATGATTATCATCCAGATTCATCTTTTAATACACACTGGGGGTGGCAGCCTTGAGATTCAAGTGTAGAAAAATCAGAAAATCCCAAGTAGTTGCTAGTTTTTATTTTGTCACTCAAAATAATTACAAAAAAAAAAAAAAGGAAAACTCAAATTGTAACAACACAGCATCGAAGCACAGAACAGAGGTGATTTACTCATCCTCTTCTTAGTGTGACTTTGAATCATAACACGGACGACCACACTGGGAAAGCTGTTGGCTCAGGACTGCTCCACGTCCTCGGAGGACCCTGCCGAGGGGACACCCGGCAGGCTGCCTAGGAGCCCGGCCTCTGCGGAGACAAGAACCACAGGATGTCAAGGCCCACGGAGAAGCACCTGACCCAGTGGCACCCGGGACTGTGTGCACGCTCTTGGGGACTCAGGACCACACCCCGACTTAGGCCAGCATTGTGCATTCCTACCCTTTTCATGACTTAGCTCCCACTGACTGATGCTATCTGACTTTCTTGTCTATGCTCTCTAGAGTGCAGTTTAGAAACAAAAACTGGTGTATCCTAATGAAAGAATTCCCATGTCACAAAATTTGAAACAAAATAAACCAAAAACGCCTGGCAACACCAATCAGTGCCTTGCAGGAAAAGGCTCCCGGAGGCTCCCGCGGAGGGACGGGGCCCCTCAGTTCAGGGACGTTGAGCAAGTGCCAGGGTTTCCAAGTCCCCCTCCCGTACTTTCTGTCTGGGACGGGTCAAGGGCCTGAACCTCCCCACACCCTCCAGGTCCTGTGACCAGAGTGTTTACAGCAAGGTCACTAGAAGCACGCAGGTTTTAGCCTGGTCCTTGCCAAACTCAATGACAAAGGGACCCCAAGTGACTCTTGGAAAGTCAGTCCCCTTCCTGCTGGCTGCACTGGCTTCTGCCGTTCGGACCCAGGACCATCCAAGCAGGTCTGTGGAATCAAAGGCAGCCCACCTCGCAGGAAAGCTACACAGCAAACACTGCAGTCTGAAGCAGTGCCCCTCGGTTCCCCAGCTCACAGAGCATGGCTTCAGATGGCTTCTGAAGACCCGGGCTTGTGGCCTACCACTGTCCTAAAGGGCACAGCAACTGTCACTATGCCAATGAATATGAGCACCGGAAGCCCCACTTCTGGTGGTAGCAGTACTGGTTTGACTACCCTCGCAGGGACGGTGTTGTAGCTGTGGCAAAATCCCGGCCCCAGCGCAGCCAACATGTGCCTGTGATTTTAGGAACAGCTGTGCAGCACAGTGTCAGCTGCTTCCCAGTCTATGGAAACCCCTTTTTTTTCAATAATGAAAACTGAATCAGGACCTAGGCTATATCCCCAGCTTTTTTATTATTTCTCACTTTGAGACAGGGTCTTATTAAGGCATAAATTATCTAGGCTGTACTCAGATTTATAATCCTGCCTCAGCTTCCCCAAGTGCTGGGATTACAGGCCTATCCCATCAGGGCTGACTGGTTTTAGAGGATTTGTGTTTTGTTTTTTTTTTTTAATTGATATGTCGCTATTTTGCCCAGCCTGATACTGAATTACTAGGCTCAAGAGATCCTCCTGCATTAGCCTCCCAAGTAAAAAATGTGGGCCACCACACACAGCTTGTGGAATCCTTTCTTGAAAGACACTGTGTGTGCAGAGTTCTAGGAAATGAATGTGTGTGAGTATGGGGGCAGGGTAGGTGTGTACTGGGGATGGAGCCTCACAAATGCTAAGCAAGTGTCCGCCTTGAGCTACAACCCCAGCCCCTCATTTTCTATCAGTACTATTTCACATACCTTTGAGATGTAAGAAAGTCAGAAACTCAAGTATGGTACGCACGATGTTGTTCTCAGGCAATGACCTGTCAAAGCTTCCTACAAGGCAGGAAAGACCAACATTCTGAGCTGGTGCCATAGTGACCCCCACCGCTCCCCCTACCCATCACCTACCCTGGGGAGGAGCCTAGGAGCCAGCCAGGGGACTGAGGCCATAGTGGTTCCCAGCCCCCATGCCTGCCCCTTGCATAACCTGGGAGGTGGTGGGGAATGAAGGGGTCCAGGACAAAGCCACTCACCTGTCTGCCCATCACCATCCTGCTGAAGCTCCCGCTTGCCAGCAAGGCCATGCTTGTCACTAAATGATCTGTGGTTGTCGATGGCATCTGCTCACAGATCACAGAGGGGGCATCTGACTGCTACTGCTATGATTTGTGTCTTCCCCACCCGCAAGGGACACACAGCTGCTCACAACCAAAATGTACAACTAGACTATGAAAATAGGCCAAAGTTCAAAACTCCAGAAAAGGGGATGTGGGGGTCAATCCTAAGGGACCCGAGGAAGGACAGGGGCTGTGGTGGGAAAATGTGACCATCTGCACAGTTCTCAGATGAGTGCGGGTCCCAGCAGGGAAGATGGGCTGCAGAAAGGAAGGAAGGAGACAGGGCAGGAGGGAACATGTGCACACGTGCGTGTGTGCGTGCGTGCATGCGTGTGCCTGCGTGCGTGTGTGTATCTTGGTTGGTGTGAAAATGGGTGCTGTGACTGCAGCAGAGGCCTGATTCAGGTTAGAAGTGACAAGGACACTAAGCCCCCAGTGGCACTCGACATTTAGGAGACAAACAGAAGAGGAGGATAAGATGAGGCTCAGAGCTTCTGGCTGCCTGGCTTGGATGGGTGTGGCATCTACAAGGCCAAGAGAAGGGCTATTCATTCATTTTTCTAGTGACAGAGTTCTCAGCACTAACCAGAGAAATGAAGTGGCCTGATTTCAGAGTTGCCTCTCAGAGAAGGGGGACCCAGGTAACCCCAGAGATCCAGGGTGAAGCCCACAACTGCTCACCACACTCAACACGTCTGCTGACCCAGTTGGGGCAGCCACACAAACCCAACAGTGACAGTGAGTTTGTTTCCCAATCATGATTCAAAATGCCCTGTGAGCGATACATGCCAAAGGATGAGGCTAAGTGTTGTCCTCAGAGTTCTTCCTTGCTTTGGGGCCTGGTGAGGAGTGGAACTCAGGGTGGCATAGGCTTAAGGACAGGAAGTCTCAGAGCCATCCCCTGGATGTTGGAGGGCTCCCAGAAGCTGGCACAGGTGTCCCTGCATGTGGACCTGACCCAGGTAGTTTCTGTCAACTCTACACCTGCCTTCCTCAAAATAAGCACTCGCAGCAGGAGAAGCCACCTGTGTCTAAACACTAGGATTCATAGCCCTCCTCTCCTGGGGCTTTTAAAACACCACACGCTCCTCTCCCTCTGATGGGCCTGGATATGAGGAATGTACTGTCTTTCCTCAAGGCTGGAGGCAGGAAACGATATTTGTAAGGGTGGATGCTTGTCTGAATCTGATATGCCTACAAAACTAAATACCATCCTAGGTAGGAGATGATGGGGGAGGGGCCACAGCCTCCCCTCCCCCCTTCTTTAGAATAACTCAGGTCCAAAGGCATCACTGCAAAGGCCAGGGCAGACAAGGGGCAAGGACAGGGGTGGCAAGCGGATGGCAGGGCCCCACTTAGGGCCTGTCTCCCCCAGGGCATGCCTCTCTCTGTCCTCCGTCTCCCCACTCTTCTGTGTCCTCTGCTCCTACCCACTCCCTGGGCCTGTGTGCTTGTCTATAGGTACCACTGCGGAACCAGGGGATCTCCAAAGTCCCCAACAGCCCAGACAAGGAGAATCTTCCACAGGGATTCCCTAGTACAGAGTCTCATGCTAATCAACAAGTGACAAACACATGGACAAGACACCAGGTTAGTATACCTGATGGTGGCAGAATCTGGACGCTGATGGATGTGGCTCAGAACTACACTTCGGCACGGTCTACACCCATCTCTACCGCTGCCATCACCACAGCAAGGACGGACTGACGCACACAGAAATTGGCCAAAGGCCTCTGACCACACATCTCCCAAACTCAGCTTTGAAAGCAGAGAGAGTGCTGATGGCGCTGGCTGTGGTGGGATCTTAGCATTCTAAGTCCTGCTTACACCTATTAATCCCGTGAGGATGCATGAGACAGACTCTGACTGCAGAGCACCAGGTAGGAGACTAGCATTAGTGCAGGCCCTGGTGACAGAGTGGCTAGGGACAGAGGGGAGAAGGGACAAGCTCACACAAGAAGGGAATTTAATTCTGAGGGGAGGTGCTGGGGTTTCAGGCAAGGTTACTGGCAGGCTCCACAGTGAGCTTAGAGACCTGTAGATGGAGCTGGCATCTGAGGACAGAGGGCCTTGGGGTGCCTTGAAAGCCACAGCTTATGTGAGGGTGTCTAGGGAGGCTCCCCAAAACACAGCTCCAAGGAGCCTTCCAGGACGGGAGTGCAAGAAAGCCCCCCAGGAAGCTGGAGCAAGGAGGCCTGGGGTAGATGGGGGGAAGCAGAGAAAGAAGTTTCTGGAAGGAATGGGTGCTTACATGACTGCAGAACAGTGATGGATACAGAGATCCCTGGGGGAGCCTGAGAAGGTGTGGGAGAGGGAAGGTAGCCCTGGAAATGAAGGACAGGGGAAACCTGGCAGAGGAGGAGAGGGTGGCTACTCAGATGCCATGCAAAGGGGACCCTCAGACTCTAGGAGGGCAGGGAACCCCAAGGGTGGGGTGTAGGGCTTCGGGAGAACCTCAGTGAGAGGAACAGGCAGGAGAGGAGGAGGAAGAATCCGGTGTTCAAGATGGGCAGATAGTCAATCAGAGCCGGTACCGCTGGAGGAAACCCACCCTTCTCTACCTCAGGGAAACACCGCCTCCCCTGTCTGACTAGAGCTACACTGAGGAGTAGGGCAATGTCAGCCACAGTAACACTCACGCGGGCCCAGCAGGTAGCCGGCGCTGTTCAGGGTCCAGCCTCTCTTCTCCTTTGCCTTTGGTAGAGAAAAGAGGGTCAGGGAGTCAGAGTAGAGGCGACCGAGTGGGAGGTGCCAGGCTCTTCAGGCACAGCAGAGCGAAGCCCGGGAAAGCTGGGGTTCCTCCTCTCCAAGTTACAGACACACAAGATTCCCGCCAAAGCCAGGCCCAGACTCCTGTCGAACCCTCCCTGGCTTTTGTAGGATACCGGGACGGCCTCATCTTATTTTTAACTTGCCCAGGGGCTGAGCTGAACTGCGGCGCTTTCCGGGGTAGCTGCGGAGCCTGGAAGAGGTGTCCTCTGGGACCCCCGGGGTTCCTTAGCAGTGGGTCCTCCAACCCTGAGCTGTCCCCACTTCACCGCCCAGGCGGGCAGAACTCGGGGACTTGAGCTCCAGCCTGCACCCCGGGTTGGCTGCCTCTCTCGCTTCCGCAGACGCGTCTGTCCTGCACTTACCGGGGGGCCGAGAGCCCAAGCGGCTGACAGCGCGGCGGCGAGCAGGAGCGACAGGAGCAGGAGGGCACCGGCCCTGGCCATCTGGAGGGAGGGAGCCGAGCAGTGGGTGCCTGGCCTGGAGGGAGCGGGCGGGCGAGGAAGGCGGACGGCGCCGCGCGGGTACCTCGAGCAGCCGCGCCCGGGACGCACGGCGGTCTCGGGGCTCGCGAGTCGCAGATGGACGGGGCCGAGTCCGCTGGGGTCGGGTCGGCTGGCGGCGCTCACTGCATGGCGCGGCTGCAGCGGGAAGCGGCTGCCGGGCTCCCTCGACGAGTCCGCTGCCCGAGGCGTCGCCGCCACCGCTATTTATGCGTCACGGGGCTCAGCGCCGCCTCCCTCCCTCCGCGACCGCAACCGGAACCCCGCTCCCCAGGGACGCGCGTCGCGGCAGGGGAGCCACACACGCTCCCGGGAGCCCGCCCATCACCTCGGGTCTGGAGCGCGAGCCCGTCCGCCCCCCACCCAGGGCCGGCTCTCCTCCCCTCCCCACTGTGGGACACCGCTCTTCCCGGTGCTAGAGTGCAGGATCAGGCCTCGGGAGGGTCCTTGGTGGGGCAGACAGGAACACACACCACCACCACCACTCCTCCCTTCCCCCCCAAAAAGGGCTAATTAAAAAAAAAGGCTGATCATCCAGATGCAAGCAGCTGTGGGCACTGGGTTGGTGACCCCTCCTGGTTCTGTTCCAGCTAGGAACACAGTCCCCAGTCGCCCAGCCTCAACTTCCAGAGTCCACCAAGGTTGGACAGGTAGGCACCACATCAGGAGGAGACCCCAGCCTATCCCCCAGACCTCCTGAGCTCTGGCCCTGCCACAGTGAGGACATCAAGGGCATGCAGTGACCCCTTCAGGCTTCTGCCTGGGGAGGGGGCTACCAGCTGACGGTGTCCCTGACTATGTCCTCCTACCTGGCTGGATGTTGTCTAAGTCATCAACAGTCCTTAACCCACAGAGCTGGATTTTAGATGGGCCATCTGAGACCCTGGGGTCACCAAGACAGAAGATAGATGGTAGTTACGATGGATGCCTGCCATTTTCTGTCTCCCATATGGATCACAGGCACTTTCTGTAGACAGGTGGACACCTCTGGGAGGCCCATCTGCCTGTGTAGTGGTGAGGAAAGACGCGAGCACCCAGGAACGCCTGCCAGCTGCCGGTCTGGAGCACAGGTTCCAGCGCGTGTGTTGAGTGCCTGCTTTAGGCTGGGAGAGAGAAGGCAGATGGTAAGTGGGCTCAGGAGCAGAGTCCTGTCCAGCACAGGCTGAGGGGCAGAGCTTTCTTAGGAACTTGATTTGACTTCTGGTCACTTCTGTTTCCTGCAGCCTGGATAGGAGAGGGCCCTGAGTGGCAAAGCCCATGGTGAAACTCAAAGTGAATGCCCCTTGGGGAAGGAAGAGGATGAGGGGCTGTCACCCTGGCAGCCACGACAGTTGAGGAGGCAGGACAGCTGAAATGAGGAAGAAAAAGAAGTGTCTCTTGGGACTCAGAGGTGTGACAGGGACACCTTTTATGCCCACATCTTTGTGTATAAATTCCACTGAGGATTTGGCGGGGGCGGGGGCCACTGTGCCCACCAGTGTGGCACCACTGTGACAGTGGTTGGTTGGTTCCTGGTGAGTGTTGCTATCATTTGGAACTCTTGCTTTGCTCCTGCCCCAAATGCCCCTCCCAATCTTACCAGAGCCAGGGGACACATCATTCTCAATCACCCTTGTCAAGGAGGTTCCTGGTCTGTTTGAAAAATTGGACATTCTAAACCCAAAGAGACACAAAGCCTGTCCCTTCATCAGAAACTGGAAAATAAGGTGTGCTCTAATAAGCTTTCACCGGGCTCAGAGTAGTCTGTTTCCTTGTTCTGCTTTAAAAGAAACTTGGGCATAGTTTACCTGTAAAAGCTCCTTACCAGACCTTGCACCCTGGCACACTCTAGGGCCTGGCTTATAATCTCAGCTACCCAGGAGGCCGAGACAGGAGGAGCCCAATTCGAAGCCAGCCTGGGCAACTCAGCAAAACCCTGTTTAAATTTTTGAAAAGAGCTGGACCTCTAGCTCAGTAGTAGAGTGCTTACCTGGTATGTGTGAGGTCCTGGCTTCTACCTACAGTACTTAAAGGGCCTTTATTTGAGTTGTTCTCTTTCTTGCAAATGTTTAAAATCAACAAGTGCAAGGGGACGTGCTGCTGATCACCGTGCTGCTCTCTTGCCTCCCCAAGGTCCCCAGAAAAGTTGTCATGGAGCCATGGTTGGAGTCTCACACTGGGGACAAGGTGGCCCCTGTAGGCACAGTGCACAGCTGCCTGCTTTCCCCAAGTGGTGCTGAGGCAGGGCCATCACACTGTCTCTCAATAGTCCCCAAGTTTTCCTGAGGAACAGGGTGGGGTCACCGGAAGTGTTGGCACAACAACCAACAAGAGGAAAGAGTGTGTGTGTGTGTGTGTGTGTGTGTGTGTGATGTATGATGTATTTAACAGAACTAGGGACTGAACCCAAGATCAATGCACTGAACTCCATCCCTAGCAGGCCCCAGGGGCTCCTATTTGATTTTTTGTTTGTTTGGGTTTTTTTGGTGGTATCAGGGATTGAACTCAGGACCTTGTGCTTGCCAGGTGAGCATTTATTCCACTGAGCCATCTCCCCAGCCCCCTGGGGGACCCCCTATTTGAGACAGTGTTTTACTAAATAGCTAAATTACCCAGGCTGGAACCAAACTTATAGTCCTCCAGCCTTGCCTTCCCAGAGGGCAGGCCCCACAATGCCCAGCTAAGAAGATTTTTATTTTATTTTGTCTTTTTGAGACAGGGTCTCACTGTGCAGTTCAGGCTGGCCTTGAATTCACTTTGTAACCCAGGCTGGTCTCGAACTTACTAGGAGGCCTTGGCCTCCTTAGTGCTAGGACTACAAGCATGCACCACCACACCTGGCTAAGAACTTTTTTTTAAAAAGAGCCAAAACATCAGATGCCCTGGTCTAAGCTATTCAGGAGGTTGAGGTAGGGGACTCACTTAAGTTCAAGAGTTCAAGGCTGGCCTGAGCAGTGTAGTGAATTCTCATTTAATACATGAACAAACAGACAAAAGTTAAACAGAAGCTGAAATCACCTTTTGGCCATATTTTTCATGTTGTCTCATGGAAAAATCATAAAAAAAATCATAAACAAATCTTCATTTAAGAAGGTTTCAGTAGATAACTAGGCTCACACCCCACCTGCCGGTGCAGTGCTTGCCGCTCCTCCCTTGTCTAGGCGAGGGCCTCTGTATCAACTCTGGGTATGGCTGGGACCCCAGCCCAGAAGCATGGGGCGAGTGGCACTGTGCCCACCCTAGAGCAGGTGGAGGGGAGCGGGAGGCCTGCTGTGGCTTCTTACAGTGAGCAGAGCCAGTCAGGCAGATGAGGACAGCACGGCTGAGCTGACAGCCCTGCTTCCTGGTACAGGCTGTGCTGGAACCCAGGCCACTGTTCTAATGGGCTCTGCACTCAGCAATGACCCATTGAAAGTCATTGTCAACCTGTCATCTTCAAGACAGCCCAGTGTGTGGCAGACAAAATGGGTCACCATTAGAGTAATGGAAATCGGGCAAAGCAGCATTTCACGGCTCTTGTGAGCTAGCTCATCCTCCTTTCAGGGCTGTGCTCACCACCACCCAGAAAAACAACCTGCATCTGACAGTGCTCAAAAGCAAGGAGCCTGAGGACACCTGCACTGTGACCCTGCATGGGACCTTGTCCCCCTACTGACCTGGAACTGGGGCTGCAGCAGGGATATGAACAGCAGAGGTCCTCAAGCTCCCAGAGGTAAGGTTCTAGTACCCACCAAACTTACAAAAGCAGTGACACAAATAGCATCCTGCTGATGCTAAGAAAGAGACACACAGGTTCGGGGAGCCAGACTTGATGGGTGGCCAGGTAGAGGGGGGCCTGGGCATTCCAAGGGGAGGGGAGACATGGAGAGGCTCTCTGTTGTCCTCCTTTCTTTCTTCCTGATGCCTAGAAGGCAGATGGGAGAGTTGGAGATGTGCAGCTATCGATGACGGAGAGCAGGACCCAAGGGCCCTAGGTGCTGGCTCATGGTCACACTGGGTCCCTGAGCTGCTGATGCTAGGCTTATTTCACGACAGCAATGAATATACTTCCTCCTATTTAAGCCAGTGTTCTCTGAGGGTTTTCTATTATCTGTAGTCGGGATTACTGTAATCAGTCTCACACAGAATGCTCAACAAGTCTTTGATGAGTAAATTAGTGAATACAAACAAATGAAAGCCTGCATCACTGCAGACGCTGCCGCTGCTGGCAAGCAGCTGCTGTGGGTAAGATGAGCTCCTGAAGGGCAAGGCTGGGAGGCGGTGACAAATGCACACCCCCTGGCGATCCACCGTGACCTCACTGCTACCGGAAAGTGGGTAAACGCTGGCTGATCCGCACCTGCTTTTATCTCACAGGTCCCCTAGAGTGGCTGCCGGCCATCTGAAGCGCCCCTTGCTGCCCACTGCCCACTCCTCTGGCACCAGACAGAGGACATGAATGCACCCTGCAGAGCTGCCAGTACAGAGCCTGGCTCTGACACTGCACCCCTGTACCCCTCCCCAGTTGGGGGGGCGCTGGCTTAGGCCAAACCTGGGGCTGCTAGAGCAGTGCTTGAGATTTGCATCTTCTAAAGGTGCTTAGCTCTTCATGAGCTGACACCCTTCTCGTGTCATGGGGGTCAGCAAGGCCATTCTCCCACCATCCCACCCGGCCACATCTCCCGTGTAAGCTCAGGTCTCCCCTAATGTTCTACAGTGAGTGGAGTGGGGGATGTTTTTCTGACAGTCTTGCATTGGTCATCTTCCAGGCCCTGGGCTCTTTTCACTTGCCTGGAATCTTTCTCCCCAACCACCCTTAACTGAGCTCCCCAATCCTGTCGGTGGGTTGGGGGGGAACCTAGGTTCCCTGCCTAGAGAATCTGCATTCCCCACTCACTGCGGCCTAGCCACCATGGGTCTCCCCTTCAGGCTCCCACCCTGCAGTCTCATTCCTGCAGTGAGCTCTGTCAAAAATGCCCAGGTGAGGGCTGGGGAGTCCCTTTGGTCAGAGGCGCAAGACCTAGGAGCTGGGGGCTGCGACTGAGCCCTGGGTAATGCACACAGTTCGGGGCAGTTCAGTCTGGAAGAGCAGGAGCTGTGAGGGCCCACAATTGCCCACGTCGGAGCTGGTCTAGCTGTGACTCAGCTGTCCTGGAAGGCTGCACCTGTTTCCCGGCCCTGACTCAGGCCCAGCTGCAGCTTCCCAAGCCATCTGGGAGCCCATCTGACTAACGGGATTTGGTGCTGCCTCAGGAGACAAAGGAGGACAGAGAGGCTGGGGGAGGGGCAGCGCTACGTTACAGGGCCTTGACGGGTGCCGGATAACTGTCCACAGACCTCCTCAGGGATGTGGAAGCCAGGAGCAAAGCCTGCTGAAGAGCCATCTACCTACAGAGAAGCCATGAGTGAGTGCTGAGCTGGCTGCTCGTTGACAAGAACACCTGTGTCAGCCAGGTGTGGTGGCGCAGGCCTATAATCCCAGCACTGGGGAGGCTGAGGCAGGAGGATTGTTGTGAGTTCGAGACCAGCCTGAGCTACAAAGTGAGCTTAAGGCCAGCCTGAACTACATAGTGAGACCCTGTCTCAAAAAGACAAAAAAAAAAAGAACACCTGTGTCCCCAGCTCCCCTTCTAGGGGTGGCACACAGTTCCCCAGGAGTCCCTGCATCCCTTCTCCCACAATCTGCCACTGCCCCCGAGGGCATCCCCCATCAGCCTGTGAGTTTCTCTTCCTGTTTTTTTTATACTTTGGTAATTAGATGCAGCAGTCCCTGTGTGGTATTTGCCCCCTTGCCGCCCAGCTCTCTGTGGCAGCTCCATCATACCGCTTTGTGTCACTGCAGTCCAGGACCAGGAAGTGACAGTGTCCCCCAGCATCACCCCTGGCTTTGCGGCAGAGCTGCATCATCTCTACTGGCAGGGAAAAGGCCACAAACTCACTGGAAGGAGGGCTGAACTGGGAAGAGCCAGGCCCCAGCAGCTTTGTGCTGCGCCTTCTCCCGCTCTGGCACACCCTCCTGCTCTATGGTCATCCCAGGTTCCTAGGACTGAAGGGTTTCCAGGACGTGGAACTTTCTTTATGAAAACCAAAACGGTGGGTCACCCCATTCCCACGTGCTTGTACCAGCTGCCTACCCCTCTGAAAATCTGGATTTGCTGACTGCCCCAGTTCCAGCTCCATGAAGCACACCCCACCTTCCTCCACCATCTTCCCTGGAAGTAGCCACCCCAAACACCCTCCTGTGAGTCCCTCCTACTGTACAGTGAGTCCCATCCCAGAGGCCTCAGGTATGATTAGACAAACACAGACTGCGCGGTTACGTTTGAACTTCAGATAAATAATGAGTAATGTTTGAGCATAAGAATATCCCAAACCATATCTGAGATGGATTATATTCCAAGGTTCTTTGTCCTTTACCTGTAGCTCAGATTAAACCAAAGATGCACGCTGTGGCAGGTGGAAGGCAGGAGGGCGCATCCTCCGGACCTGAGGCTCCCAGCCTCAGGAGCCAGCATGAGGGGGTGTGGGCCACAGGAAATGGGAAGGTTGAGCTTTGCACTCCCCAGAGATGCAAAGATGCCAGAAAACACCATGACCCTGGGGAGATAAGAGAGACCCTAGGGGGGAAAAAAATTTAATTCTCAAAGTCTGTGATTGTATTTGGAGAGTCAGGCTGACTTCCTGCAGGAAGGATATTGCCAATTACTCTCCTCAAGGCCGGCCTTTTCTGGGGAGTGCAGCTGTCCCACAAGCTGTGCAGACGGCAGCCCCTGCCCTACAGCTGGTCCTCTGGGCCAGGCTGTGTCACCAGGGAAACCGAAAACCGTTGGTCATGGAGGTGATGGTGGGGACAAGGGGCTTGGATTTCACAGGACACGACAGTAGGGACTGCTATCAAACTGCTCCCAGGGTCTCCCCAGTTTTCTGCCCTGGTTCTTTCTCAGTCCCATCAAGGCCTCTTCCCTCATGAATAAGCCCAGAAAAATGCTTCTTCTCAGCTTTCCAAGCCTAGTGTCTCAGGTATTCATTGGCCTGTAACAAATTAGCCCAAAACTTAGTGGTTGAAAACATTTATTTGCAACACTGGCAGGGATAGCAGTGTCATAGAAGCGGCTCAGCTTGGACGGGTGAGTCTACCTGGGAGAGAGCTGACCCTTGTGGCTGGTGAGTCAGTGCTGGTTGGAGGCCTGCAGAGTAGAGACAGTGGCCAGGCCCTTCCTTCTGCTTGTGGCTGCTTGGGCTTCCTCACAGTATGGCAACTGAGTTGCAAGCAGGAGAAACAAAAGACAGCCGCTGAAAGAGGGAGCTCAGGACTGGCCTGTCAGCTCTGCCACGCTCTACTGGTCACAGCTGCTACGGGCTCAGGCAGGACAAAAGGCAGGCAGGCAAGAAGCAGGCCCCACGTATACTCCACTAAAGCAGCAAGGTGAGCTGTCTGCAATACAGAGCCCTGTAACTGTTTTATAAGAAAGCCTTCTCCTAGCATCCAGTTCAACTATCCCGTCGCAGCATTCCGGGCCAGCATTCCGGGCTTCCCAAATCAGATCCTTACCCATTTTTCCAGCCTCCAGCTGCCCTAGCCTGCACTCTCCTGCGGACACATTTCCTCTCATTCTGGAAGCAAGCTTTCACACCCACAGTGCACCTGTGAGCCAGGCCCTGCTCAGATGGCAGTGGCTCTGGATCCCCCACCTGACTCTCCTAGCCTCCCTGCTCTGGGGCTTTACCCACAGGTGGAGCCCCCATGTGGAAGCAGCAGAGCCTGAGTTAAGCAACACAAGTGAATCTGATGTCATCACACTGCATTGAGTCACTTCTCTGAACTTGTCCCCAAGGCCAAGAGAAGGGAAGATGGTGACCAGCCAGGCAGAGCAGGTGCCCACAAGGCAAAGTGTGCATGGAGGGTGGGGTCAGTCCCAAAAGGGCCACAAAGAACAATGACAGAAGACACAGCAGAAGGCCCCTGGAGGCTCAGGTGGTTACCCGAGCCTAAGGAATCTTAGAGCAGAAGGGGAGGCAGGTGGGCAGAAAGACCAGGCCAGTGGGATGCGGAGCCTTCCCCTCTCCTGCCTTCCTAAACCCCCCAGGCCAGGGGTGGTGGGAGGACAGAGGACACCCTGTACTCACACAGGGTATGGAGGAAAGGGGGCCCTGTAGCCTGGGTCCCTGAGGAGCAGAGCCAGCACCCCTAGCTGGCACACGGAGGTACTGGTTGCCTTCGCTGGCTCAGCGCCCTGGATCTCAGAGGCCCATCTTCCGGGCTGGAGCCAGAGGCAGACAGGGGCCTCAGCACCGCTTAGAGCCCTAATGAGCTGATTCTTCGAAGATGAAAGGCCGCCTGGCCTCAGCTGCACTGGACACTCTCAGCTTTCATGTTCCAGCAGGGTGGCACGGAGCCTGACACATCTCCCAGATAAAGGTCCCTGGCCCACGCCTCTTCTTTCATCTGGGGAATCAGGAATCAGCCAGGAGGACACAGGGGAAAGCTGTCTCTATGTGACCCTGGCCCACAGGCTGATGCCTCTGATCACCCTTTGTAGCCTAGGCTCCTGCTGAAGCCCCTTCCCTGCAGAAGCCAAGAGTGTTTCTTACCCAGCCTCCAAGGCCTTTGCCACATTTTCCCTGCCACATGGTCCCTTATGCCCAAAACCTTTGGATGCCAACTGGCACTCCATAGTTCCCAGAGGCTGGGCTGGTAAGATCATTTGTGACCCCCAGCCTGAGCGCCCCTCTTCTCCCCACCACAAGATGAAAGGCTGAACTCTGAGTGTCACAGAGGCCACCCAACCAGCCACAGTCCTCACCTTAGTTTCAGATGTAGAAACTGGCACCTGGAGAGGTACCAGTGTCCTGAGGACACTGGCTAGGCAGGGTGAGGGGACTTGGTGCTGCTGGGGAAGGAGGCTCAGCTGGGTGGGGATCGAGGGGGCAGGAAGATGCCAGCATGGGAAGAAGGGGAAGAGTCCCGGCTGGCCCCCCTCTGGGGGGCTCCTAGTGGCGCTAGCATGGATCAGGGTGGTCACAAGAGTCAGTGCGCGAGCTCTGCGGGGAGCACGTGGTACAGAAGGACCAGGTCAGGTGCCCCTGAGGTGGAGGGCCACTCCCCATGGCGAGTGGGGATAGCTGGGGCGCCAATGACAGGCAGGGCCCAGGAGCCAGGCTACAGGCAGCCCCCAACATGAGCAGAACCAGGCCCCTCGCACAGCCGGCAGCTCCCCTTCTGTGCTGCAGAGGTGTTTGTCCAGTCGCTGCACAGCCCCAGGGTGGGGGGCACTGTCACCCGGGCCCACGCTCTGCGTCACTGACAGTGGGAGCCATCTCTCCGGGAAGGATCAAAGGCTGCCTGGAACCGCATCCGCTCTGAAGCCCCCTTCGACTGTCACAATAAGAACGGTCTCTTGTATCTTAGGGCTCACTGTCATCCAAAAAGGGAGAAATTAGAGTAATTTTGGATACTTAGGCTCATTTCGCTATTTCAGTTTGGATAGTTTTTTTTCTTTTAAATCTTCATGGGTTTTTTTTTTTTTTTTTCTTTCCTTTTTTTCAGTATCAGAGATCAAACTCAGGACCTTGTGTTTGGCTGGCAGGCACTTAGGCCACTGAGCTATACCCCTGGCCCTCATCAGTACAGGGTCTCACCACACAGCTCAGACTCATAGTGATCCTCCTGTCTCAGCTTCCCCATCTCAGGGATTACAGGCATTTCAGTGGCCACACAGTGCACATGGCATGTGGTACTGGGGATCAAACCCAGGTCTTGTGCTTGCTAGGCAGGCGCTTAAATCACTGAGCTATCTCCCCTGTCCTTAGATGGTTTTTTTGTTTTGCTTTGTTTTTTTGTTTTGCTTTGAGACAGAACCTCACCGTGCAGTTCGGGCTGGCCTGAGCCCGGGGCACTCCTCCTGTCTCAGCCTCCCCAGTGCTGGATTACAGGTGCGCATCACAACACCTGGCCTTCACTGCAGATGAGTGAAAGCACGTCCTGCTGAGAACAGCAATCGGTTGTATAAGTAGGACCAAGCTAATGTAATCTGCCGGTGATTTAGTCTGACTTAAATTCTTATCTATGACCAAGGAGGAAAAGAAAATATTTTTCCCTTTGGGAAATAGTTCTGCTGTGAAGATGGCTGTTTTGCATTTTTGTCCTATTAACCAAAACTAGATTTCAAAATTACCTTCATGGGCTGGCCACATAGCTCAGCAGATTAAAGCTCCTGCTTAGGCGGGCACAGGGGGCAAGGATTCGATTCACCCCCACCCACCACCCCACCACCCCCGCCCCTATCCCATCCCCCACCCCCCTGCACGCTGAGATGACAATTGAGACTGGGCGTGGTGGAGGCCCTGTAATCCCAGCTCTTGGGAGGCTATAAACAGGCAGAGCACTACGAGTCAAATCTAATAGTGAGACCCTGAACACCCTTTAGAACCTTCCCTAAAATACAAAAAGAAAAAACTTACCTTAAAATGTTCCCTTTCCCAAAAAACAGTATGTATTGATAGAGACATGTCTTTCACCAAGGGTGAAATGTCCAGGAAGAAAGTCCTTAAACATAGAATGACAGCCCGTAATCCCAGCACTTGGGAGGCTGAGGCAGGAGGATTGTTGGGAGTTCAAGACCATCCTGGGCTACAAAGTGAGCTCAGGGCCAGCCTGAGCTGCATAGTGAGACGCTGTCTCAAAAAGATTAAAAAAAAAAAAAAAGAAAGAAAGAGAGCTGTATAGAATGGCACATATCTGTAATCCCAGCACTCAGGAGGCCAAGGCCAGCCTGAACTGCATAATGAGACACTGTCAAAAAAAAGTGGGTGGGAGGCCTGGAGTGGAAATGGGACACAAATCAGGTGTGGGTCCTGGCCCAGTCATGAGGCAGCCCTAGCTGCCACAGGTCTTAACTAGGGATGTTGGAGAACTCTCTCTGGCTGCCTCCTGAAGGTAGACATGGTCATAGACAAGGTAGTGGCAGGAGCTAAAGTCAACACCTCAGGGCAGGTGGGCTTCTGCCTACAGTAAGGAGAGGTGACAGTTCTTCAAACTGTTTTGAAGCGCTCACCAACCCTAAGGGCAGGAAGTGAAGGACTGGTAGGCAGTACTGCTTTCAGGGTCCTTATGTCTGTTAAAGCCAGTGCCATGGAAAATGCCATCTGCATACTGGACCAAGAAAACGGGTTTATTGGTCAGCTTTCCCACCGCTGGACAAAATATCTGCTACCCACACTTTCGAGGGGGATGGGCTTCACTGGCCTCTGGCTTCAGAGGGCTCAGTCTGGGGTCAGCAGGCTCCCCAGCAGGTGCGTCCTGACAGAAAGGCCTTGAGAAGGGAGCCTCTTGGCTGGAGGGGGAGCACGGAGCACGGAGAGAAAGGGCCAGCAGGAGGGACACCGACCAAGACAGGGCCCCTTGCTGCACCTCCTCCAAGCAGGCCCCCTCCTCCATGGGGGCAGGGGGGCATCTAAAGGGGACCACGCAGTGCTGCATCTTCCCCACGGTGTGGAGGGCTCCAGGGGCTCGGGTGACCGCTAGAAGGACCATGCGTCGCCACGCCCCGGGGTGCCACCGGCTCCTCTCAGCCTCAGCTTCTTGCTTCCTGCTCGTATCTGTAGAGAAGAACACTGCACAAATCGAGATCCCACAGAGGAGGTTTTGTCTCAACAGAAGCTTTCTCTTCTGAGGACCGTTTCAGTGATATGTGCCCCATGTGGCAGAGTCGTAATCACATTCCAGTTTCAATGTGAAACGCTCAACTCCTGTCTGTGGTTCTTGCGTGTATGCATGCATTTATTTATTTTTGCACCGCTGGATGACTGGGGACAAACCCAGGCCCTTCCTCATGCTAGGCAAGCGCTCTACTACTGAGCTACAGCGGCACTTATTTACTTATTTTAGTTTATGAGACAGGAACTTGTAATCCTCCTGCTTCTTCCTTCCAAGTAGTTGGGATTACAGGCACGTACCAGCACGCCTGACTGTTATCCATTGCTTATAAATAATCCTGAAAGAGCCAGGCGAGGTGGCGCACACCTGCGATCCTAGCCCTGAGGAAGCTGAGGCAGGATAGCCAAGTGTTCAAGGCCAGAATGAACTGCATAGTGAGTTCAAGGCCAGCCTGAACTACACAGTGAGACCCTGTCTCAAAATCTACAATGAAATAAAATAAGATAGAAAACTGGCCAGAATTTGAAGCCAGTTTACTAAATCACTGCTGGTCAAGCAGTAATCTTTATGAAAAGACAGCTGTGAGCTCTGTTTCCATTTTTGAAGCCCAATGTTTTTCTGGGAGTCCTGGCAGGGGAACACTGCCATTCCCATCTTGGCTTCTGATGCCTCTGGGGTGCACCCACAGCCAGGGTCTCTCAGTCTCTGTGGCCACCCCCATCCAGAGCAAGAAGCCTTGCCCTAAACAAAAGAATCTACAGAATAGCAGAGGCTGCCTGGCAGGAGAGTCCCAGTTTCATTCCAATAACGCAGTTTTGTTTTGCATGTAGTGCCGGGGTTGGAACCCAGGGGCTCGTAGCGCTAGGCAGGCATCCGCCTCTGAGGAGCGTCCCCACGAGGAGCTCTTTGGGGGGGGTATTACGCCACTTCACAAGGGACACAGACACTCTGATGTCGTTCAGGCTTATGAAATGTTGTTTTCTTTCAACTTCAGAAACTGCATTCTGAAGTATACAGCAAGTATTTATGAGTGGGTTGTTTGTTTGTTTGTTTATGTATTTAGTACAGGGTGTACAGGGTCTCACTACATAGATCAGACTCATAGTGACTCTCCTGTTTTCAG
>PVKA01003742.1:58277-106548 GCA_004027165.1 Ctenomys sociabilis | reverse complement strand
CTCACACCTAAAGTGATGCTGCTAATGAGTGTGACCATTGTCTTCAGAGGTATTGTATGTATGACTCCACTGAGTTGGATGTTGAGTCATTTGCCTTTCTGTGGCTCCAACGTGGTTCCCCATTCTTACTGTGAGCACATGGCTGTGGCCAAGCTGGCATGTGCTGATGCCATGCCCAGCAGTCTCTACAGTTTAATTGTTTCCTCCATTATTGTGGGCTCTGATGTGGCCTTCATTGCTGCCTCGTATACCTTGATTCTCAGGGCAGTTTTTAATCTTTCCTCAAAGAATGCTCAGTGGAAGGCATTAGGCACATGTGGCTCCCACGTGGCTGTCATGGCTCTGTTCTATCTACCTGGTATAGCATCTATTTATGTAGCCTGGCTAGGGCAGCACACCGTGTCCTTGCACACCCAGGTGCTCTTAGCTGACTTGTACCTGCTTATTCCACCTACTTTGAACCCTGTTATTTATGGTACGAGGACTAAACAAGTACGGGAGAAGATATGGCACTTTCTGATATTCTTCTATCACTCTTAAAAGGGTTCATGAACATAAAATCTTTCAGACCTTTACCCTTCCAGCTACCTGTAAGAATGATTTAAGGTTCTGTGGAGCTTGACTGATTTATTTTGGAGGAAAAAAGTTCTGAAATTCCATGATGAATTTGTAAAGAGTGTCACTGCAGAGGTTTCAAGCAAGAAAGTGAGTGAGATCATTCTGATCTTACCGTAGTTTTAATGGCTGGATTCAATATGTATCTGTAAAAAAAAATGAAGTGTTTGGACAAAGAGTATAGATTTAGGAGTGTTATTTCCTTTTCGATATATATTTTATTACTAAAGTTTACCAGTAAATTCTATGTTCTTTGCTCAGTACTTCTCACTGAACATTCATGTGACTGATTTTCTCAGAGCTAACCTTCCTTACCTGTGTTTTTGTGGAAAATGTTGTGACCATTGATCCTGCCCTCTCATTCATTGATAAAGTCACCAATTTTTTCATTTGTTCACATTTAGATCATAGTCCTTTCCTTACCAAATGCATTATAGTGTGTCTGTGGACATAGTCATTTTTAAACAGATGAACTTGAAAGGGGAAATATAGACTACAACAATAGAGGTATTTATCTAGATTCAGTGAAGAGAATGTCATCAGTTTACTTCGGGCATTTGGTGACAACTTCTCCATTATTGGTTTCTACAAAATATTTCTATATATTTTTAATCCTATATGTAAAACTAGTTTTTTGTTATGCTATCTTTTATTATTATTATTATTATTATTATTATTATTATTGTTTTAAAGCAACAAATGCTAAGACAATGTGAGTTTGTACTATCCCTTATATCTAGAAGTCCCCACAAGCTTCATGCACTCATAAGTTGGGCTTTTGAGTGGTGACTAGATCATGGGTGTGTGATACTGGTTCATGGGTGATACTGGATCAATCCACTATTTGGGTATACCATTGGTTGTGAAGTTGGATGTGAAGCCTGGTGGAAAGAGGTGGGGCACTGTAGGTGTGACCTAAGGGTGTATATTTTTCTTTTCCTTGGCTACTGTTTACTGCCTGCTATGCTACAAACTCTTTGTCCTCTGCCACGCCACTCTGCCTTAGAGACAGCCAACTATGCACTGAAACATCTACAAACTGTGAGTTCAAATAAATCTCTCCTCTTTTAGTGAGTGTCTGATATTTTTTCCTAGCAACAAGGAAATTAACTCAAGTTTTGGTATCAAAGAAGGAGGGCCATTGCTGTAACTCTACCTGGCCTTGTGGCTCAGAAACCTTTGGAACTGGCTTGCTGTGTTTGAAAAGGTTTGGAGAAGCTGGAGAAGCCGTCTTAGAATGCTGCCAGGCAAGCTAGATGGGAGATGTTGCTCATAGATTAGCAGACCAGAATGCTGGTAGAACAGCAGCCAGTGAAGTCCAGGCTCAAGAAGTTTCAGTTGGGAAGAAGTGCACTGGCAGATGGGCTCTGAGCCATGTGCATTATGTTCTGGTTCATGTTCAGAGACTTTGTGGAAGACTCAGATCAAGAGTTGTGTGTGTGTGTGTGTGTGTGTGTGTGTTACATAGAGTCTCATTTTGTAGTGTAGGCATGTCTCAGACTTATGGCAAACCTCCTACCTCAGCTTCCCAAATTCTGGGATTATAGGCATGCACTTACAATTCCTGATGAGCTAACTAATCTTGAAGAAATTTTAAGGCAGTTTAATATTGAGGCATGGCTATTGTTGGGAGATTTTAGCTCTATCTTGAGAATCAAGAGCACATGTCCAGTGCAATGATTTAAAAAGTTTTGAGTTTGGCCAGAAAGGAAGCTTTGGTAAAGTTGTGACTTACAAAGTCAGCAGAGGAGAACTTGGTTGCTGAGAAAATTAGAATCGAAAAGCCAAGTATATTAAAACCTTGTTTTGTGAGAAGAATTCATCCTGCTCATAGTCCAAGCACTTAAATATCAAAGCAGTGAGAAAGAAAGACAGAACTGGTTGTGATCATGTGACATACTACTCATACTGTGAGACATTTTATCATGTTAAAATTTCTTAAAAATGCTGCTTATCTTGTGGAAGACCTGCAGATCAAGTTACTTGCAACCCGATGTTTGGCTGAACTTTGGAATAAGACAATAGGAAAATGGCCTGGGGCATCAATAAGAACCAACAAGACCCTACTCTTTGCAGCCTCAAAATTGTAAAAGTGGATTACCTTAAGCCAAGAGCCCCAGAGCATCAAGTCCAGAATGGTGGCCACCTAGAGAACTTGTTCTTCAGGATTGGGCTTAGCCAGCCAAGCACTATAGCTGAGAGAGAAGGAAGCCTGCTTACAGTAGCTCCAGTTTGTGGCATACATTGGTTTCATCCACATGATACTGGATTTAGGCACAATCATAGTGCAAGAATTGTGGGTTCAGAAAGGCTTCCATGAAGATTTCAGAAGAAGGTCTGGAAGGTCAGGCAGTCTGCCCTAGAGAGGGTGGCAGTGTGGAAAGCTGTTTGAAGCCAAAAGTGCAGTGAAGGCCCCCTAAAGTTGGACAAGCCAGAAACATGGATCATCTGAGGAAAGCTGCAAGTATTGAGCACAACTAATCCAAGGGAGAGGTCATGATGGCTATAGCCACCAGTAATGCCAGAGGGATGGAGTCACCCAAGCCCTTTGCAGTTCACATCTTGCCACAGATTGCCCTGGATGCTGGATATGAACCTGTACAATTTAGTGTTTGTCCTGTTGGATTTTGGTCTTGCCTCGGTTCCATTCTTTTCTATCCTCCATTTCTAGCTTTTGGAATGGGAATGTTTATCTTGTGCCATTTTGTATTTGAAGTGTTTAACTTTCTCTTCATTTGTATAGTGGTTCCAGCTATGAGTTGTCTTAAATCTAAGAGTAGAATTTGGACTTTGTATTTTTCATCATCTCTATAGTGTTGAGACTTACAGATGGAGTAAATACATTTTACATAATGGGACGCTGAGTCATCTGGGGATCATGGATGGAAAGATATAGTTTACATCTAGATGTGCTTCCTACCTCCTAAGCCTCATGAAGTGGGGCTTTTGGGAAGTGACTGGCTCATGGGTATATGATCCTGGATTCTGGGTAATACTAGATTAATCCACTAATTGAGTTTACAGCTGGCTGTGAGGTTGGAGGTGAACCTTGGTGGGAAGAGGTGGGTCACTATGGATGTGACCTAGGTTATGTATCCCTCTGTCTCCCTTGATGGCTGCTGCTTTCTGCGTTCTCTGCCATGAACTCTTTCTCCTCAGCCTTGCTTTCCTGCGTTGGAGCTAGCTAACTGTGAACTGAAACCTCTACAAACTATGAATTTAAATAAATCTTTCCTCCTTAAACTTGTGGGTATTGAGTATTTTGCTCCATTAATAGGGAACATAACTAAGACAGCTTGGTTTGGAACATTCTTTTTCCTTTCCTGTTCTATACTATGTAGTTCAATATTAAGGCATTGCTGAGAGAATTTAAGTATAACATGTGTCATTCTTCTTGTTGTGAGAGGGTTTAAATATAACTCAAGTTCTTCTTGTTGGAAGTACTCAGTGGATGAATGATGCTGGGGTAAAGAAGTCAAAATGTCATTACTCTTCTCCAGGTCTTGATACATATGTCATATATAATATTATATACATATATATATTTTTTGCATATATATTTTGCATTATATAATGTATTATATATAATATATATAATATCACTACAGTAGTGCCTATTTTGTGATTCAACTTTCATGAACTCACTGTTTCACAGGTTTTCAAAAAATATTAATCTAAATTATTTACTGTGGATTTTTCACTATCTTGTGGGATTTTGCAGTACTGTACAGTATACGTATGTTGTTGAAAATGACATAGGCTTGAGTTTAGTAAATGGTTAAGGACATCAGAAGTAGATTTGAAAGTGTGGGAAAGGCTTGCACTTACAAGAGTGAGTTGGCATGCATAGCCTTCAGGTAGGGAGCACTGAGACTGATGTCACCATCTGCTGAAGTACCAGACAGAGCAACAAGTGAGGTATCTGCCTTGTCCAGTATTTCTATTGCAAACATCTTTCAAGTTAGATTCAACTGTTTTCACTAGATCAGGATCATAATTTAGAACCTCCAACTTGTTAGTTTGCTCTTAGAAGCTTGGAATGAGAATGACCAGAACTTTGGGTTCAATTTATATGTTTTGCTTTTTCAACAGTTTTATTAAAACAGTAGTCAGTAAATAACTTTATCTTCTGCTGAGATGGACTGTGCATGTAACCAGGCACCCTCCTCACAGCCTGCACTGGAACAACCATGTTCTCATTGTAGAACTCCTTCACCTCGTCTTCCATTAACTCCTGAGAGGCAGAGTAGTCTTTGCCCACATACCTGATAACCACTTCATTCGCGCTCTTCATCCAGACAGAGACGCCTAGTTGGAATGACTAGGGGAGGAACCATTACGTCCTCCATAATGGTATCAGTGCTTTTACCAATGCGTTTTTTTTTCTTGAAAATTTAAAATATTGTTTATTTTATACTTTTATCAGTGCATATTTGTGTTATAAAATAGTGGGGTTCACTTGGGGGAAACTGGCACATGCAAGTAACGTATACTCCTCATTTTCTTTTTTTAAAATTTTTGGCAGAACCAGGGATTGAACTCAGACCCTTGCGCTTGCCAGGGAAGCGTTTATTCTACTGGGCCATCTCCCTGGTCCCTACTCTTCAATTCCGATACCTTTCCCTTCCTTTCTTTCCCTTCCCACTTCCCTCATCTCTTTCCCTCTCTCCAAGAGTTTACTTTTCAGTTCCCTATCTATTTCTTGTAGTTTTCCTTTTTTATTTTTTGTGGAACAGGGGATTGAACTCAGGACGTTGTGCTTGCCAGGCAAGCGCTTATTCTACTGAGCCATCTCCCTGGCCCTATTTTTTTCATTCAATATATTTATATTTTATGTGTATCATGAGAAAAGAAAGCATGAGAGATTTAACTTTCTGAGTGGCTTATATCACTTAGTAAGATGTACTCAAATCCTGTCCATTTTATTACAAATGACATGATTCATGATAGCACTCTCCTTTCTGGTCTATAATATTCTGTTGTGTATATGCCACATAACAATGTGTTTTCCTTTTTTTAGCAATATGTTTTTCTACCTGGGAATATTTCTGTTCCATATTTGACTTGGTATCATTACTTTCCTGCACCTCCCCTTATCTTTTAGGTTCTTGTCAGTGGGAAATGGAAGTTTAGCGCAGAGGATCACCTTCTAGGACTTGGCAGAAAGTCATCTATGGTACATACCTCAGAAAGTGAGGCAGGATTTCTATAAATATCCTCAGGAATTTGTACTTTATACATATCTTCCAATGCTTTTGGGAGTGCACTAGCCCAAAGGCCACTAAAGTACTTCAGCAGCAGCTGTGCCACTTTTTCTTTGACTTCTTTTTCTCCTGGCACAATGACTGAATTCCCTTTTGAAGGGGATATTTGTCTGGAAGCAGGTAGAAGGGCCGGAGACACGTTGTCAGTGTCAACTTCTCAAAGGTTGCTTTCTCTTAGCTGGATAAAGAAACAAATCTTGACGACCACACTACCATCTAAATATGAGGCCAGTGTTCAAATTGTGAAATTTCTTGATTAAAGTCTTCTTTATACAACTCTTTTAAAAAATGTGGAAGCTTAAGATATCCAAATGCCATTGTTATGCTTGTTTAGTATTTCCTTTGTGCGATTTTGGACCTCACCTGTTTTGTAAGTGTGAGAGACAGGGGGTGTGACATTTATTTTTTCTAAAGTCATATAAATTGTCACTCACTTCCTCAGTTCAGGTTCTACTGAGATATATCTAAAAGGTGGTGGGTGGGGTGCCTTGGAGCTAAACCTGCTGTTGGTGGACAGGGTCACATACCTCTGTGCTGGAATGTCTTTGATATTTTATTTCCAATCGTGCTGTACACTCAATAAAACGGAATTTTGGCATCTAACTTAATCCCAAGAGAAATTCCTTTGTCTCTTAACAGTGTTGAATTAGGTTTTTTGTTGACAGAAAAAGTTGAAGTTCTGGTTGTCTGAGGGTTGCTTTTGGTTTTCCTTCTAGAAAAAAATGGCATGTTTTTTTTTTTTTTTTTTTTTTTTTTTTTAACTCATCCTTCAATTAACTTGCGGTCCAGTTTAGAACTCTTGACAAGCCACAAGCTGAGCTTGCAGCTTCTGCCCAGGCCACAGCACAGCAGATAACCTCTTCAGATCTCCTAGTATCTGTCCTGACAACTGCTGGCACACTTCTCAGTCTTCCAGAGTAAGCTAACCAAGCTGTTTCAAGGGGATCCAGTCTCCAGTCAAGGTATTCTCCTTGGAGGTGGGGCAGTGCTATCCCATTCTTGTGCACTGCAGAACAGCCCACAGCATCTTGGAAACCAGATCTGCCTCAACCATCTTTGCCTCCTCCCTGGCTCCACAGCCCAGCCCCACCCACTTTCAGTTTCTTCATGGTGGCTCTGAATCACCTCAGGCACATGCCCAGCCCCCTCAGTCTACTCTGCCCCCAGACAATCAGTTCTGTTTGTGCAAGGGAAGGTGCTCCTCTGGCTTCTTGTAGGCACTTTCAAATCCAAAGATTTGCCCCACTGTATTGAAGGCCTCAACCCATACCTACGCTGCCCCTCAGAGCTTGGGTAGTGCATCCCTCAGTCCATAAAACAAGGTTGAACAAAGCTGGCTCCTGCCTGTGGGTATTGGTTGCATGAAGTTGGAGATGTCACCCTACTATGGTCAGGAGCACAAGCACTCTGCCCTCCTCACAACTTTCCTCCTCCTGGATTGGAGCACTTTTGAAAGTTACAATGAAAGAAAAAGATTATCCATCAAACTTGTTTTTGAACGGGAGTATGATTCTGTACCATCTAGCCTTTGTTGTTCACACCATGTGAGTCAAAAAATGCTTACTTTTATTTTGTCTTCAGTTTTTTTTTTTTCGGAACCAGGGAATGAACTGAGGCCCTTGTGCTTGCCAGGGAAGCACTTATTCCACTGAGCCATTTCCCCAGCCCCCTTACTTTATTTTGATTCTAGGCATATAATAAAAGTTCTCTCATTTAAATACTTACATGTTACACACACACACACACACACACACACACACACGCACGCATGCACACAGTACAGACTGAATCATGATGGTTATCTTATAAAGAAGTGTTTCCATGTACACAGGAACTTTAATGTGTTTGCCTGGTCTTAAAAATAACACAAAGTGATATTATTGGACCTTATAATTCCTGGCTGATGATTTAAACAAGTAATCATTACCCTCCCAAATCAGTTTATTAATTGCCAAATGTAGGCCCCAAAAGTGAGGTCATTTCTTTCCTTAACTGATTTTTAGCTTTAAATAAATAATTCATCCCCAAAATTTATCGTTTGTCTAGGAACCTTCCAGGATTTGTCTTTCTCATTCCACAGTAAAATTACAGCATTGGTGTGCCTGACCCTCTTCTTCTGTCTGTGGACATAACCAGAAGTGCTTCTTAAGAATTTATTTCTCAGGGACCAGGGAGATGGCTCAGTAGAATAAGTGCTTTCCTGAAAAGCACAAGGGCCTGAGTTCAATTCCAGGTTCCACAAAAAAAAAAAAAAAAAAAAAAAAAGAATTTATTTCTCATCTCAGTTTCCCAGACAGCACCTGCACACATTCATCACCCCAGTGTAAGTCAGCTCAGCCCTCTGCTAGGTTGTTCGCAGAGGATTGCTATCAGTCAATTCCCCTCCAGGGCACTGCTTCCAAGTCACTGATCACAATTCATTCCCCTCCAAATTGCTAAGAGAAATTTATCCCCTTCAGCTGCTGACATTCAAGAAGAAGCAACCTGGGAGCCCGGTAGCAGAATGAATTTATTTCTGTACTTCATTTGTTGTACCTTCTTCATATGTAAATAATGAATACAATTACAACAGAAAGATGATTTTTAATATCCCTTATGACAACCAACCAGAAGCCACTGTGTTGCTTCTCCTGCAATCTATTTTTCTTCTGTCCAATCCCGATTTAACAATCATTATCCTCAAGTACCAATTGTGCCAGTAGCTATGTTAGATTGCATCATGGGGACAACATGAAATTTGTATATATCACAGTGCATCACAATAGGCAGAACCAATCATTCTCACATGCTTGCCTTCAAGCTTCTTATTTCTAGCACAATGACTCCCACAACACAATCTTATGACTTGCACTGTTTGTCCAAACCTGCTGTCACAAACCAGTTACTCTAAGGTCAGCAAATCCAAAACACAGCCTTAATTCCCTTTTGTTATCATATGTGACTTCCAAACTGACATCTGAAAATTCCTATTCCTCTTTCCACATTGCTCTCCCCCATAGGTTCAGAGAAAGAAAGGCAGGGTAGGTGTTAAGTAGTTACAAGAACTGGGAAGATTCCCTTGGTGGTACAAGAACTCTAATTTTTAGCCTAACTAGTTGTTAGATAAGAATCCTTCTTGGTTAGTTTTTTGTTTTTCTTTTTTTTTTTTTTTCTTCTTCCTACTTATCAGTAGTTTCTACCCTGCAGTTACAGCCTCTATTGTAGTCCTGAGACAAACACACATTAAGTAATTATGTAATATTCTGCTGTGGCTCACAGCATGCCACTAGCATGATGCCTTTCTGCCTGAAGGGCTCTGCACTGTTGGGAGAGGCCCAAAGAAAGAAAGGCACTGCTGGGAGGATTGTAGCTGTAATACAGTGAGGTGGAGAGGTTGTCTTTGACTTCCTTCCTCTATCCCTGAGAAATGAACAAAGGCATGGCATGGGTCAAGATTTTCACACCAACCCATGAGGTAGGAGGAGGTGTTGTTTCAGGACAAACTGCATCCAGTTTTCCAACAAGGATGCTTATAACCTCTTAAAGATATGAGCGGTCTCATACCCAAGTACAATGAATGACAGGTAGACATTTGACCTGAGAAGCAAATGCAAAAATCACTTTACATATTTTATAATTCTCCATAGCTTTGTACAAAGTCATTTGCTTCATTAAGCTCATTTCACTTCTGTTAATCCATAAAATGAAAATAAAAATAAGTTTTCTGTTCTGCCACTTAGAGAAGTGAGCAGGGACAGGATGTGGGACTTCTTGGTCTGAGAGATAGTGATCTCCCCAGCCTGTGCTCCAGCCTGCGATGCAGTGTGTGGTCTGGGCAAGTCTGGAGCCTCTAGTCAGGAGGACAGAGTAAGGTCAACTCAAGGTTGTTTGCTACCACTGAGCCTTAGATGAAGCATCTTGACTGATCTCAGCACAGAAACCAGCTCTGGATATGGCCATGGTTTCTTTGGCTCACTTGTAAGCTCCAATTCAGAGGTATATGAAAGAGTGTCAGTTTTATTTTCTCTTTGACTTAATTATGGCCTGGATAAAGGCCAGATCGTCATATCAGCGAGTTATTTTACCACTGCTCTGAGACTCAATTTCAGACCTGATTCTTCTTCTCCATAGGGTGTAATGCTCATTTGACTGAGATTCTTTTTTTAATGAGTGGTTTACTGACAGACAGTACCTAATATCAAGAGTCTGGAAGGGTAAGGAGAGGAGCCTCTGTGTTCTCAGCCTGCCTCACTTACTGGTGGCAACAGCCTTCACCTCCCTGGTGGGCCAGGCCAACCTCCAAGGGCTCCGGTGGGGGAGGGAGCGCTCCTAGTCCTCTCCATCCAGGGAACAGATGGTGAGAGGGGCTGTGTTGGCACAGATACTGTAGCAAGGACTGAAATAAGGCAGGAGGCGCCCGGGGAAGGGAGAGCGGGGGAAAGTGAAGATGTGAGAACAATTGTCAGTCACGTTGTAGAAGGATATGTCGTGGGCCTCATAATCTAGGAAGATTCCCACCCGGCGTGGAGGGACTGGCAAGGACAGCCGTGGGTACGAATCGGTGCCTGCCCGGTACTCAGCTCCGTTCCGCAGCCGGATCACCCAGAAGCCATATTGGGGGGATAAGTATACCACCTCCTTCCGGTCTACATCTTCGCTACATACTCCCAGACCCCATTCGGCCCTGTCTCCCACCTCCACCTCCCAGTAGTGCCGGCCTGAGGAGAGGCATTGGCTGCCCAGGACTATATTATAGCGGTAAAACCTCTCAGGATTGTCGGGCAGGTTCTGCTGAGTGTCTCCATAGTGGACGCACTTTCTGTCCTCCGACACGACCAGGCGGCAGTAAGCAGTGTCTGGATCCAGGCGCACATCAGCTAAGGAAAGAAGACCCTGGTTGGCAACACTGCTCCAGAGAGGAGATATGAAGGTGGTCTCTCGCATGCCTACAGCTACAGGCTTTTCAGTGATGGTTTGGGGTAGACTCAGCATCTAGAGGGCACTGAGCCATTGTATTTCTGTGGGACGGTCCCGCCCTGTGCCCAGTAGTTTCCCCAAGCACACATTACCTGCATAGGTCTTGAGAATGTCTCTTAGCCCTAGCATACGGCAATCCGTCTTCAGTTCCAAGCAGACTGGTTCTGGTAGCCACAGGCTCCACGTCTTGGTCCTGGTAGAAGAGGGTGAGTGCTGGGGCCCAAGTCCTGGCTCTGTCACATGGACCTTCCCTTAATACATTTTGGGTTCCCCCCAGCAAAGCCACAAGTGATGATTGCTTGGCTGAGCCTCAAACTTCTTATGACACAAAGATGAGGACTTTTCCGACCCTGTGTTGTGTTGTGCTGTGCCTTGGGGAGGGTTCGGTGTGCAACCCATGCTGGGAGAGGAGGCACACTGCCAAGGAGAAAGGCTGACACTCAGAGCGGGATGCTTCTGGGCAGCATTTCTGTCCTTATCCTTGAAACTACATACTTTATACCATTTACCTAAAGTTTTTACTGGTAATATCCAAAATGAGTTTGATCAAGTACAAAAAAGAAACATGAAGGGCCAGGGAGATAGCTCAGCAGTTATCTTCTTGAGCCAATATAATGTAATGGGGAGGAGGCTATGGATTAGCAACCGCTCTCTATGGGTACTGGAGTCTGTGTCCCTTTCCTTTTCTGGCTCTGGCTGGCCCTTCTATACCTTAATAGTGCTGTCAAGAGGCTCCAGTGGTGAAACATACCTGTTTAGGACTTCCTGAATACCCTAGAAGGAAAACAATTATAGTACATTAGTGTGTGCTCTTCCTTGGGAAGTGGCCAATGGTGGCCATGCTCTGGGATGCAGTTTTTCAAGGTAAAGGGGGATGACATCAAGGCTGGAGAGAAGCCAGTGAGAGGGCAGTGGGCTGGGTCAGCTAGACTGGCTGACCTCAGGTTCCAGGGTGGGGAGGGTCTGACTGATGCCAGGCAGTCTGAGTACCCACTGCTTGCCTGTTCTGGGCTGGGTGCATGGACTGGTCTATGACCACCACTGACCACATCAGCCACCCTACTAGGGACACGAGTACTAGCTGGGGGCATCCAGGATGCCTCACTGGCAGGCAAAGTGCCAACAAGCCTCATGGAAGACCAGCCAACCCAGTCTGCATGTTCTCTCATGCAGACTTCCCTGGAAAGCCTGCACTCACCGGCAGCGCACAGCGGACAGGCCTCTGAGCTCTCTCTTCCAGTTCTGTGATCATCTTGCACAGAGCCTCTCTCTGCTGGACAAGCTCGTTGTGATTCCATTCCAGTTTGTGCAGCATCTCCCTCTGCTCCTGTTCCAGGCTGGCCAGAGCTGCAGCTGCTTCTCTGTCCAGCTGCTGACCTGGTAGCTCTTGATCATTTAGTAATCGTCGGTACTTCTCAAATTCCCACATGATACTCTGCTTTTGGGTTTCCGCTTGTATCTACAGAGGCAAGATTGATATCAGCACTGCTATTTCTTTTTCTTTTTTTAAAAAATGTATTTGGTTGTTATAGGTCTCACTATGCAGCTCAGACTCATAGTGATCCTCCTGTTTTCAGCCTGGGATTACAGGCATGTGCCACTATGCCTGGGTCTCAACCTACCCTGGGAGAGGGAGTGGGGCTGGGGCAGCGTGTGGTGTGCTGTGCTTGCCTAAGCTTGCCTGAGCAGGCACTTTCGGCTTTAGTCCGCTGAGCTATCTTACTGTTCCAGTGCTGCCATTTTTACTGTGAGGGCCATCCAGGCTTGAGGACACTGGCCCATGCACACACACATCCTGTGGAAAATTTTGGTACTAACATATGCTAGGGGTGGCAAAGGTAAAGGGCGCTACTTTTCTTGCCTTTCTGCTTCCATAGATACAGGGTATTCTTCTGGGTCCCCTTTACAGGTGAGGGTTTATTATCAGAAATGCTTAGGACCAGAAATATTTCAGAATGGGGACTTTTCTGTATTCTGGAATATTTAAAGGTATGTAAAGAGTTATCTTAGGAACAGGACCCAAGGGTGTTTTTGTTTTTCCTTTAGACAGGTTTTGGCTATGCAGTTAAGACAGGCCTCAAACTCTTGATCCTCCAGCCTCACCCTCCCATTGCTGGAATTACAGGCACATGCCACTATGCTCAGTTAAGACCTAAGTTTGAAATATGGAATTTATTTATGCTTTATATGCATTTCATGTACATAGTTTGAAGGTTGTTTTAGACATCTGTATCATGCTTGTGTTTTAAGTGGGATGTACCTGCTGAGGTCAGGTATGGAATTTTCTTTGTAGCATCATGTCGGTGCTTAAGAATTTGAATTTTGTAGCAATACACATTTTGGATTTTTGGATTAAGGCTGCTCAACCTGTACTACTTTTACTCACCGGCAGGATTCAGATTATCTTGCTACTACAGGCTCTAGACTATTTTCTCTTTTCAAAGTGATCAGATGTGTTACACTTTTATTTACAAAAGGAGTATAACATAACTATATTTCTAGATGCTTTTTCTTCTTGCTGGTGTTACAGCTATTTAATGATCTGTTTTAGATTGCTTAAATGTTACTCCCTGTTAATCAAAAGTTGTTGAAATTTCATAATTACTGGCTTCAAATATATTTCAGAGATGATCTAATGTTTTATTAGTTGGACTCTTAGGAAATATTATCCTCTTGACTGGGAAAGTGAAGCAAAAGTCATGCTTTAGTGGCACTCTACAAGCCTTGGCACTAGGAATTAATGTATATGAGGCACACACTTTTCCTTTCTCATATAGAAGGACACTAGACCAGAGGCATCCCTACATCATGATCAAGAGACCAGAAACGAGAAGTTTCCTGGCCTGTTGCGGCCACATACCTGGTAAAAGCTACTATGGTCCCAGGCTGTCTGACTTAAGCCTTATATTGTACCTCAAAGAGATGAAAAAGCTAAAGGACAACAGAAGGGTGACATCCACTTCTGCCCCAGGTGGCCACTTGCCTTCCAGTTAGCAGTTCGCTGCCTTTCACTAACTTCCAGCGTCCAGGCCTTTATCTCTTCTTTCCTTAGGTGTTCCAGAGCCTCATGGAGTTTCCACTGCAAAGATAAACGAAGACCAACGAGGACCCCTCAGCACCCTAGGCTCATAAGACGGCTTCTACACACTGGCAAGTGATGGGGAAAGCAGAGTCCTTCTGGTGATAGGGGAGAATGAATGTTGGAGGACAGGCATATCACAGAGGGAGCAGATCTGCCCAGATGGCCCCAGGGCAGCTCTCTGAGCTGTAAATCATTGTGATACCTGGTTCCTAAGTATAAAGTTGAAGAAATGTCCCTTGAACCTTCCTGTTCATGTCTGGTGTTTGTCGTTACCCTATGGTCTCTCAGGACCTGTGTGGTCCAGGATCAACAGCACCACCTGCGTACTTGTTAGAAATGAGCACCTGGGCCAGACCTATCGAATGAGGATCTGAATTTTGGCAAGATCTCTGGTGGTACACATGCATGTCAGAGGTAGGAAGTACTATCATAGAATAGTAATACAAAGGACTCCTACCAGAAAGCATGACATTTAATTATAATGCTATAGTTTTAGCATTACTTTTAATTATAATCATGCTAACCATCTTATTAAAGAATAACCAGGTGTCAATATGGTTTAAGTGCTAAACATGCATTAGTAGAGTCCCTAGCTATTGATGTTATCTCCATTTTACAGGTTAAAACAACTGAGGTATAGAAAGTGAGTATCTAAAGTCATCTAACTAGTAAATCATTTGGCTTGGATTTAATCATGTTATGGTGCTACACCTTCTCTCTACTCCAACATTTGCAAAACAAAATGAGCAGATTTAACAAGTTTTAAAAATCTTTTGTTTATCTATTTGGTATGGAGTCGCAACAAGCTCAGACTCATAATGACCCTCCTGTCTCAGCCTTCCCAGTGCTAGGATTACAGGCATGTACCACAATACTTGATTTTGGTGGTCGGCATGGCACGTGGTACTGGGGATTGAACCTGGGTCCTTGTGCTTGCCAGCCTGGTGCTTAGGCTGCTGAACTATCTCCCCAGCTTCAAGTGTATATTTTTAATGCTTTAGAAATGTTTACTATAGATGAAAAAGGTAGTTCAAGAGATGTGTCTTACATTGTTACTGCCTAATCTGAACTCCTTAAAGGAGAACTTAAGACCAGAACAACGTCACTGATGGCCAAATATTGGAAAAACAGATCTGACAAAGATATGACAGTGTGGACATCTGAAAAAAGATCAAACAGGCTCCTGTACTAAAAGGTATTACTCCTGTAATACTCTAAGTCTGTATTAAAAAGCAACAGGTGCATCAAACAAAGATAGCTCATCCTGGTGGGTGGGGACAAAGATGAGAGGAGTTGGGAGAGGTAACAACACTGACCAAAGAGGAAAAAAAATACAAATCTAGCCTCTGCTCTTCCTTTACCTACAGGCAAAGTCAGAAGGGTCCTGAAAGGACCTGAGACTATTATATTAGGTACTGTGTGTATTAATGCATGTTTAGTGCTTAATTCATTAGTGCCACATTCGACACTTGGCAAATCTGTCTTAGGGAACTCATTCCTGGTCCTTTCCAGCTCAAAAAAAAAAAAAAAAAAAAAAAAAAAAAAAAAAAAATCATTATGATCCCAAAGTTTTCAGCCACAGTTTTGTTTCTAAAGAGAAGGAGTTTGACTTAGCCACTGTCAAGTCACCACTTGTCATGTTGCTCGGGGAGGTAGGAGCTTCTGATAGGTTAGCTTTGATTACTAAATTTAAGCTTCATACCTAAACTTATCCAAGCCAGTAAAAACTCCAAAGGAATCCAGACTAACCTCTTTTGAAGTCTCTGTAACTGAAATCATCTTTGGGTTACACATTAAACCATGCAGAGATTTCGGATGGGATGTGAAAGAAGTAGGTAGTAAGGAAATCAACAAGGGCCTTCAGTAAAAAAGAAAAGGTATACCTCAGCATATCCAACCTCAGGGCCCTGTGGGTGTCAGGAGACAGAAGAATCAGTTCTCATCTCTGGGGCTGGTATTTGGCCCTTGATACCCTGATACAGAGACAGACAAATGAGGGGCAGGGGTGCTAGCTCTCACCTTGTACTCCCAGGCCACAGCCTCCATGGGAACAACAGAGTGGGCTTCATGCTCCGGGGAGTGGCTGCAGGCCTCACACATCATCAGGCCATCCTCTTTGCAGAAGGCCTTTAGCTGTTTCTCGTGGAGCTCACACATACCACCTTTTGGCTCCCTTTCTAGACACAACCTTAGCAGACGGACTTTTTCTACCACATTCGCCAGCTGCCAGTTAGGTCTCAGGTTCTCTGGCTGGACAGGAGCACAACACAGGGGACAAGTATAACCACAGTTCTGGGATTCTCTTGGAACCTCCCAGAGTCTAGAGAGACATCTGTGGCAGAAGGTGTGCCCACAGTCAACGCTCATGGGGTCCCTCAGGAAACTCATACAGATGGGACAGGCCACCTCTTCCTCAATGGCTTCCACCAAGGCTGCAGGATCCATGGTCCCTCTCACACTGTCCTCAGAATGTGAATAAAGCAGGGAGAGGTAATGAAAGCTGTAAAGAGTAAAGGGAAATACATGAGAGGGAAAAAGCACATAGATCCATACAAATGGTAAGTAGTGACTTAAAAACCAACTTATCCTTTGGACCCTTTACTGACCTGATGAATAAGCTTTGGCCTTTTCAGGCTTTGACCAGGCCACTTTACTTCCACCATGGAAGGGGCATTTAGAGATGCACAAGTGAGTAGCACTGGGAGTTCTCAGTTTTCATTTATTTGGGAAACTGATTCTCCTCTGTGTTCACTCTACCAGCCTATTCCCACTCCTATCATACTCTTACTCTGTGAGTCAATATAATTTCTCCTAAACTAGGATAAAGTCACATAAAATGTGGTGTTCCTGCAGCCAAGGCCTCAGACACCTCCCCTCACTCTCTGGTATGACTATGTATACATTTTTGTTCTTTAAGTTGTGAAAGGCATATTCCAGAAGACCACTGCCTGTATCTACAGGTTGTTTTCTTGTGTTGCACACTAACACGTAAAATATAAGAGAAACAAGAGTGCTTCCCTTGTGCCTGATAATCCCTGCCCAGTTCCCTGGCATGAACAAACATATGCCATGACACTTTCTTTAGCCTTTAGTGGTATGTTAGAAGTAGAGATGAAATAACATCCTTTGGAAGATAAAAATACAAAGATTATTTGATAATCAAACCCAAGGAGATAAGAGTCATCATTACAGAAAAATTAACAACCCATGGAACTTTTGCCAGGACCACATATAGGTATGGAACCTGAGGGGCCAATAGTAGGCTCTTGATTAATTCAGCAGTGTTTATTCATTCATTTTGCAACTTTATGTTACCAGATGGAATCTACAAAGGAACAAGTCATATTGGTTTTACTCATTTGTATCCTGAAGCACCTAAACAGTGCATGCCATGCAGATACTACTGAATACATATTTGTCAAACTATAAGAAGCCAGACATGAGAATTTGAAAACTCAAAATGTTTTTAGAATGAATTAACAATTATAATAAGCAATTCTCGAGCATTTATGCTATGTTCCAAGCATATCTCTATGTATTTTACATGAATCATCTCAATTTGCTTCATATCCTAAATAGTAGAGCCCAATCCTATCTGAGGAAAATTACCCAACCTCTTTAGCTTCAAGGTAAAAATGCAGATTCAAGAGAAGGGAGAGAAATCACGGTGGTTTAGGGTTAGGCTTTCTGGAGGAAGTGGGATGGTACACCGGTGAGGCCTCTGGCCTCCTGTTTTTCTTTTCATCTTCACCATCCAAGTGTGGGATCCAGAACCCTAAAGCCCAAGTTCACCAAACTACCAGCCCATACCCAGCACCCAGCCTCTGCAACGATCACTGTGAACGGCTAGCTACTGCTCCTCGGTAGGAGACATCTTTAATGATTTATCTCTGATTATACAGAAATTCCTTTGGCACAACTTAATCAGTTACATGCTTCTCCGTGCCTTTGGCGGAGTTAGCGCAGGGTTTGGGAAAGACCGTTGGGGAGGAAGGCGAGCATAGACAGACTCTAGAAGTAAAAACCGGGGAGAGCGGTAACCTCCAGGATTCAGGAACAGCCAGGACTCCACCTCCGGGCCCAGGGCGGGCGAAGGCAGCGGGTGGTGGGGGCTTTGCTTTCCAACTAGGATCGGGTCCCCATCCCCTCCTCGTCTAGGACTAGCACTTAGTGTAGGGGACTGGAAGCACAGACGCTTGTAGTCCGTGGCCCAAGGTCGCAGCGTGAGAAGCGAGTGGTCACACACTTACCCCCGCCAGGCGCGCGAAGCTCACCGCCACAGAAGGCCTCGGCTGTAGTCAGCAGCTCCGTGGCTCTAAGCTGAGGCCCCGCCCACAGATCTGGAGCCAATGAACGGCAAGTCGGGTTCTGTGGCGGCTCCGCCCTCCTGGTGACGTATTTCCAAGATCAGCCAATCACAGAAGGGCATCGAGATTCCCCCTTGACAGATCGGAATGAGGAGGAAGCTCTGGAATCTCCTGCTGACGTCTTCTCCGGTTTACTCAATTTTCTCGCCCCTTTCCTCACTCAGAGCTGCCGCTGACTAAGAGTCAGTTCTGGGAACCACCAAAGGGTCGAGGTTCTGCAAATGCGCCAGCTCAGCATTGTGATGTGTATTTGGCCATTTTCATTTGCCAGTTTATTTGTTAATCTCAGCAGCTGTAAGACAACTGCATCCGTGTCTGGCCCTCTCCTAGGCGCCCTGCTGTATATTTTCTTGTAGAACGTGCGACCTCTCCTGGCTCCAGAGTGCAGTTGCTGGGTCTTAAGCCTCCTTTATTCTTTATCACTGCTTATTGCTATTGGGACAATTTAACTTTGGAGTTAGAAGCACATGCTGATGGAGTAGACCCAGTTGCCCATGGTGATAACCTGTTTGAAACTGTAAACTTCTCTCCCATCTCCTTTTCTTCTTGCTTGCTAATTCATTTTGTGGTAACAACCCAAATAAACAACATGACTTCAAATCTACTTTTCTGTTGTATTGTTGGGTACCCAACCCATGACAACTGAAATGATGTACTAAGGACATCGTAAACAACTTTCTTATGTCATTTTATTCACTTCCATACCATAGTGTTTTGTACACAATAGTATATAATGGGTATCTTCCTTCCTGGTATTGTGAAATGTTTTGTAGTAGCTACTTTTGCTAGTAGCGTAATAAATACCTTACCTTGTTACTTTCTTGACATTATAGCTGTAATTGGGATTATGATTGATTATAGAATACAGACTCAGAGGACTAAAACTCCTCTGGACATGGAATTTATTTATCTAAACATATAATTTGATTTCTTTAAAATATATAAGCCGGGCGTGGTGGCACATGCTAGCACTTGGGAGGCTGAGGCAAGAGGATTGAGGACTAAAACTCCTCTGGACATGGAATTTATTTATCTAAACATATAATTTGATTTCTTTAAAATATATAAGCCGGGCGTGGTGGCGCATGCTAGCACTTGGGAGGCTGAGGCAAGAGGATTGTTGTAAGTTTGAGATCAGCCTGAGCTACAAAGTGAGCTTAAAAGCAGCCTGAACTGCATAGTGAGACCCTGTCTCAAAAAGACAAAAAAAGAAAAAATAAAATATATAGATATTTAACCCTTGAAGTATATATAAACATCAGACACTCGAAAGGCAACTAATATTACTGGTTGTTTACTACTTTGCACATGTTACAATTAATTTTAATTGTCAACTTGATTGGATTAAGAGACTCTTTGAGAGGAGACAGGATTATGCAGGCCCTATACACTCAATGGATTCATCCACTGACATTCACAGGAAGTGTGCTCTCTTCTACTGGACTTTGCTTCCTGGTTTGCACTACCAGGGCCTTTCACAATGTTGTTCCTGCAACAGAGGCAGCTGACCACATGGATTTAACACATTCATGATGGGATCATAACTCATATGTCCTGCTGCTGGGTGAATTTGATTGTTCCTGCCAACTTGAACCACTGGTGGTACATGCATGACTCTCCTCGGGCAGCTTGTACAATTTCTCAGGGGAGTTTGATTACAGTAATGTAAAGAAAGATTCTGAGTAAGCAGACCAGCTATCATCATACTGTCATTCATATTAAGGATGCCATACCAGCTGTCATCATATTAAAGAAAACATGAAAATGGCATAAAAATTGTAATACAGCTAATTGTAATTATAGCTAATTAGTAGTATAACTGCTGTAAATGCATATTATATACACTAGCAATGGGATACTTATAATATTTCTATGTTAAAATGTAGATAATTAATTATTGATAAACATAAATGTTTCTTATAATTTAATGAAATAAATTGGCTGGTGGCTGTAATAATTTTTAGAATTGGTATAATATATGTTAATACTTATATTTGGACAATGATTACTCAAATTCAAGCAACTAACTATTCAGAAGTTTTATAGATATTTTATTAATTGTATTAATAAAAAGACTGATAAAAATGATTAGATTTGTTTGTCTCACCAGTGGTACAAGACACCCATTGGACCAATCAAGCATGAAGTACCAGGAGTTTAAGTTGGCACGAACATGTTAAATCTCTAAAACTGTGAGCCAAATTAAACCTTTCTTCCTCTAAGGTGAGTGTGTGAGGTACTTTGTCCTAGCAATGAGAAAGCTGACCAACATAATATGGGGGATTGACAGCTGGTGGGTAATTTGTAACACCCAGCTGAATTGAATCAGCATGGTGTTGGGTGTGGGAGGTGGACCGGAGGATTGCTGCCAACAGCATGGAAAGGAGAACTGGAGAGGAAAAGAGGGCTGTTGGTTCTTCTGCAGGAGATTGTCATGCTGGCTACCTGATGATGCACTCGCTGTTCTCATCATTGTAGGAGCTTGGGACCTCTCTGATGCTGAGGATGGCTGTGGTACTTTTTGGGAGAGCTCTGGTTCTTTGAGTGTTGCTTTCTGGCTCCAGTGCAAATCCCTCAGCATGCTGGCACACAGCCTTTACTCCACTGGCACAGACTTTCTAGCTTTTATCACTGATGTTGGGACCTTCCCAGTACAGATCTGTTAAACACATTGTCATAAGCTCTGGGCCTCCAGCTGGACTCATGCAGGACATTGCCATGGGAGCCAAACCCTTAGCTGCATTATTTGGGCCTCTAGTGTGTGGACAGGTTTCTTGCACTCTTTTGTAGTGGACTCTTTGGGGGACTATAATAACACACTCCTATAAATTATGTGTCCTGTTTTTTTTTTGAGACAAGGTCTCACTATGCAGTCCAGTCTGGCCTTAAGCTCACTATGTGTCCTATATTAAATTGTTTCTCTTACAAACCCTGACTACAACATATAGCATTCCAATTTATCTAATTTTTATAACATCTCTGTTGTTTCCGTCTTACAGGTGAAGATCCTGGAATATAGATTTATGTACCCAAGAGCCTAACCTGAGATCTGAACCTGAGTGTTTTTGAATGTTGATGAATATCTTCACTTTCTCCTTCCATTTTATCTTCCTTTTATCAGTATAGTGTCTACTTTACCCAGAGGTTTGGAACATTTTATTTTTTATTATTCTGGATGAATGTCTTCAAATATTTACAGAATTTTTAATAGTATGAGTACTGATCTTTTAGTTTGAAAGTTTGGTGCACACACATAGACAACAGTATTATTATGCATATATTTAATGTATTTATATGCATAAATAATATGGTATGTGTATAAACATGTATTTAAATGCAAATTTAAAATATAACAGTGTGATTTACAGCTACTTTATCAAACTTGTCTTCATTCTTTGCTTATTTGTAGATTTTAAGTGACTTGAGAGATGACCAGCCGTGTTTCAGGTTCAGACAAAACTATCAATCCCTTTTCTAGAACTGCTTTCTGTCTTCAAATTGGAGATAATTATATCTAGCTCATAAGATGAGTTTTGTCCTAGAGAATCGCTGGAGTTGCATTGGCCAAGATGGAATTCAGTCCTTATGTGACGTCAGATGAAGAAAGGACAATGAAAAGCATTTCAGTGCGCCATTCTACATTTGCAGGAAAATTCTGCCTTCCCCTTTTTCCAAAGAGCTGAGGCAGAAATGTAGTGTTTGCATTTCTGAAAAGGTGATGAGCTTCAGGCTGTGTGAGGACACCGTAAAGGTCAGCAGATTGGCAAAGGAATCCAGGCTTACAGGAAGAAATATGTCAGTTACATTGAATGGTGCAGCAGGAAAAATCATATGGCACAATTGTGGCACAATCACCGGGATAAAACTAGATAAAGACCACAAAAAGGTCCTGGAGTGGAAAGCCAAGTCTTGCCAAGTCAGAAAGAAAATAGACAAATATAAGGAAGGAACAACTGAGAAGATGCAGGAATACAGTCCTCCTGTGCAACTTTAGTTAAAAACTGCTACAGTGACAAACAAAATGCTGGAATAGAGACAAACAACAAAACACAATGTCTCCAGGACCCAAACTCAAGATACCTGGAAAAAAGTTGATGAAAAGAGAGGGAGAGAAAAAAAAAGTAGTAGATCTCTGGGAAAGGGGAGGAAGCTGTTAGAAAAACTATTACAGAGAAATTGGAGAAATGGAGGACACAGAGGAAACAAAGAAGCAGTCTGGAAAGCTGACCCCAGGTCCCTGGGTAGGGGATCTCTCTCTGCTGATGCAAGGCAAAGCTGGAGAGGGTTGGTAGCTCCGGGGAGAAATATGTCAACCAGGTTGGCAATGTGAGCCCATAAAAGTCAATGCTCCTGTAAAATGCCAAAACAATTTACCCTGACAGTGACACCTTTAACATAGTAGGCTGAGTTGGAGAAGAAGTCCAATGCAGTGGCCATCATATTTGACAAAATTTAATCAAATAATTTTAGGAAGGGGTGATTATTTATAACTGAGACACAGAACAGGTACAAAACACCTCCACCTCAGTATTTCTGGTGTTACTCTGTCACAGTGTCTGGATGGGAGAGGGTCACAATGACAGAAAAATAGAAACACAAGAAGGCAAGAAAACAAAATGCCTCCAAAAACTCCCAGTGTCCCCAAAGCTGATTCATGGGGCATTGAGGGGGAGGAAGTCAAAAGCCACACAGCTGAATTATTCAAAATAGTAAAAGAGGAGACAAGAAAACCGGTTCAATAAGAATATTGGCGAGCTCACAGAAAATACAACAAAACACAAAGTGGACTTAACAAATAAAGTGATAAGTGAGTTTACAGATGAGGCTATGAAAAAGATAGCTGAATTTAACAAAATGATACAAAGCATGAATAACTAGTTTGGCAAAGTTTACAGTCCATGAAAATGTAATGAACAGTAATTCAGGGGGTTTAAAAATTCTATTGAAGATATGAGCAGTACACATGTGAAGATGGAGTGTCAGAATTAGAAAACAGGGCTGTTTCTGATGACCATCTTCTCAGAACTATCTTAATAACAAGAATAATGCAAAAGCATAGAAAACTGCATCCAATAGCTGCTGGATGAAGCAAAGAAAGCAAATCTAAGATCAAGTAGAATTAGCATAAATTCAAAACAGAGTACAAATAGCATAAAATTTGAAACAGTCAGAGAGAACTGAAATAATAACAACAGAGTTTTCAAATATGGAGAAAAATTTAACATAAACCCAAGTGAGGGGCAACCCGCTCGGGCCCCCCTTCTGTCCCTCTTTGACAGAAGCTTTTCTATCCAATAAAGTTTTTTCCTCAACCTCCATTTGTTCCTAAAATTCATTCTTCAGTATTAGGGAACACAAACTCATCAAGGTAAGTTGGGAGTTTTACTTCCCTGTATCATTTGGAGGTCATCCACCGAGATCATTGGACAGAGGTATGAGTTTGCTTTTCTTTTATAAATTCTGGATTTGGACTTGCTTAGGTAACAAATTTTTATGCTTCAAATGTTTATATGTCTTTGCCCATTGCTTATAATTGTTCAAGTTTTGCCTCACATAGTTTTGTTTCATAGTACTGTTAAAATTGCTTGCAATTGCTTATGATTTGTCTCATGGTTTTGCTAAAATGTTGGTCAAAATGTTGGTAAATCTAAGTTAACATGGAAATGCTATAAGGTTATATTTCTTTAGTGGGACATTTTATGACTGTTGTGTACTTGTATATGTTGCATTTGAACTAGATGCTAAATGTACTGGTATTCCTTGCTTGGATTTAGACAGTAGTGCTAGAAAGAGTGATGTTAATAAGTGGGTTTCATGTAAACGGTAAAATGGGACCTTTAAATATAGTCAGACTTAGGAAATATACATGCCTGTATATGAAACATGGAAGTCTTTTTGCCAATTAAATGACATTAGGTTGGCAACTGTTCTTAAGAGTTGGAGGACAGGTTTCACTGGGATAGACTGGTTCTGATCCCCCTCTACATGCTAGAGGGAATGTCAGGCCTGCTCTGTTTCAGTTTCCTTCTTTTGACTTTACTCCTAATTTTCCATCTCTTTGTACTTTCCTTTTTAGAGGCATGCAAAGTTGGGAAAACTCTGACTGTTCTAGCTAAGTGAAGCCCTTAGAAAATGAACGTTTGTTAACGCCGAAGACAGGAAAATCATTTTAGATAAAGGACACATACCCCGTCTCTGGGTCAGACGAGACAAAGAGGACTGTGCCCGTCCAGGAGAACACATATAAAAGCCATGTCCCAACTTAGTGTTCTGGGCAGGTCTCCTTCGGGAGGCTGAACCTGAGGCACAGTGGAGAACACTGACTTCTGGGTGACACCAGAAGGAGCTATCTTCAAAAACAGCACACTTATGGGACCAAAATACATTTAGAGTAAAGGAGGATTCAATCTTTTTTTCATAGGTCTGGTTATCATTTAGGTACATAAGAGATAAGTTGTGGACTTTAAAGTTAAGTGATCCTGTTCAGGCTTTTAGCTATCCCTTACAGAACTTGGACAAACAGTGGTTACTCTGCCAGCTAGTAAATGCTGTTAGAGCAGCTGCCACTCTTTAAAGCAGAGGACAGGATTCCCCAGCTGTTCTTTGGTGAATCCTATGGCTGATGGAATGTTGACCAGAGAAACTGCTGGATTCTTTTCTGGAGACATTTCTGGTTGTGTGGGCTAAAAGAAACCGAGAATGCCTGAGGGGAGAAGGTGTCAAACCCGAAGGTTCCTTGGTGGAAATTGGCTCCTGAGCACTGAAAGATCTCCACTTACCTATTATACTTTTTCTCTCTTTGCTAATAAACCTGAGCTTTTAAGTAGAATAAGTTAATGAGTCATTCTTTCAGAAATTATGCTGAGACAGCTTACAATGGTGGTTGTCAGGGGAAATCATTTTATATCTGTGCCTTACGTGTTAACTAAGAATAAGGTTTTTGTCAACTTAAGTAGAGTGTTTTTACCAACATGTAAAACGTGATTACTAGATGATTAATATAAGAGTTTCCTGTGTGCTTCAAGGATAAACCTTGTTTAGTTGCTAAAAATATTTACCTAGGTGATTAGATAGAAATCAGGTATCTGGAGAGAGGCCCGGTGCACGGGGTCAAATCTTCCAGTCAGCTGTTCTATCAGTTTCTAGGAATGTGTTTTATAGCCTGAGAGTTAATCTCTTCTAATTGACATTTTATGTCATGGTTATGCTTCCTTCTGTACAAATTCTTAACACTGGATTAATTGTAGCTGTTAACGTACAAATGGTCAGTAAGAGTAAGTGAAGCATTTGTGAGATGTTCAGGAGATAAGAATCTGCATCAGATCGAGGGGGGATAGGCTGGTGGGACCTTGTCTTCCTTCTCTCCAAAGGGAGCAGCCACCTGCTCTAGAGAGGGTTACTCAACGGACGCCTTGGGGGAGGGAATCAATTAGAAAGAAGGAAGGGGAACGCCCTAAAGTTTCTTATTGCATTCTAGATAGGGGGATCTCACAGTTAAAGTCTTACTCCTTTTTTAGGCACCAGAAGACGTTTGATTCTTACATGTTAAAAAAGCCATTTAATCCAAATGGAATACAGAGGAAAGTATAAATTATGAAATTTTATAACCAGAAAGATGTAAAAGTGGTAAAAATGTCTTATGCTCAGATTTGGTTTGTATTAAAAAGGATATTGTTATTTAATAAAGTTTTAAATTGTAGATGTAAACAACAGGAGAACCAGGCAGTTCAGGTGCCTGAGATGTCACTATCTTGGAGCCTAAGGACAAGGCAGCATTAAGCACAGCCTCTCCCAGCAGTACTAAAAGTAAGGTTTCCTTTCTTTGCCTTTCTAGTCTAGAGGGTGTAAACAGCTGTAATCCAGGCCTCTACAGGGCTACATCCATTCTTAGCTGGAGCTGTACAAGCTTTTCAAGGACAATACCCTTTAAAAAAGAAAAGATAATATGACCCTTCCAGAGTTCATGTGCCTTAGATGACCCTGATAAGTACATTGATGTCTTTTAGAAGATTTATTCAGACTTATGGAGTAGATTAGAAAAGATGTAATGTTAATCTTGAACAAAGCTTTGACGTCTATGAAAATATGGTCAGCATTATAGGTGCCATTGCATTTGGGAATAAATAGCATAGAGTTAATTTTAAAGAACCAAGAGATAGACAATTAGTGGAAAACTTCCAGTTCTCACTGGAGCCGGAACAGTCAGACTCCTGCTGGCCTGATAGCAAGCCAGGCAGAGAAACTGGAAAGGACATTTTTCATTTAAGTGTGTATTCTTAAAGATCTAAAAACTAGAACCAAGCCTTCTAATTATTTTAAGTTTTAGCTATTTACTAGGAAAAAGATACATAGCCCTCTGATTTCTTGTAATGTTTAGTAGATACACTGATAAAACATATTTCCTGAGATGCTAGTTCAATAGAAAAACAGTTACTCTTACAGATCAAGAGCTATAAAAGAGCTTTTGCTCCAGACAACTCATTTGATACTTTGGTAGGAACTATTTAAATGTCCTATAGGTGGAACTGGGAGAAAACCAGGGAGAAAAAAAACAAAGAGATTAAAAAATGGCTGCCTTTACAGCCTCAAAACAGACCCTAAGTCTGATTCTCTGGGTTCCAAGAAGAGCTCAGTGATGATGAGATTCAACTGCTACTGCTGTCAGAAGCCAAGACAGCATAAGAGGGACTGCATTAAGAGGCCCTGACTGCCAACGTAGCCACTAACGGTGAGACTGCACTCTGAGGTAAAGGGCCCAGAGCTCAGACTGCTTCCCAGGTGGTCAGGAGAACTACTGGGCCCTGGGTCTGCCTCCTCCCTCAGGACAGTCTCTACCTGTCATCTCATCAGAGGAGCCCTGAGTAATCAAGACTATAGAGAGAAAAAAAAAAAAAAAAAACAAAAACCCCAGCCTATTGCTGGACACTGGCACAGGTCTCTTCGTCCTTCTCCAGCCCTGTGCTTCTTTCCAGTCATTGTATTTCAATAAAAAGATTTTAAAAGGTGTGTTGCTTTAGGTATAACTAAGATACTACAATATATTCAGGTTACTTACGAATCAAGATGATACTGAGACTGACGTTTACAAATGCAGTATCTTATTCATATATAAGATTTAAAAGGTATTTCATTGGTTTAATCTGACTAAATGCTGTGTATTTCATGATAAATACATAAATTAATCCAGTTGATTTCTGATATAATTCAGGTATTTCATGCTCATAGTTAATACAGGTGTGATGTCACTTAACTAAAGCTAGAGAGGCTTATAACAAACTGTCAGGCTCCATTAATAGAGGTCTAAGAGCTAGTAAGTTACTATTGCTAGGTCTCAAAAAAGTTTGTAAATGTATTTGTTAGCTCAAATGTTCATGCTTTGTGCTCCAATTTTTCAAAAAATTTGTTCTTTCTTAGAAGTCACCAAAACCCAGATAATCATACAGGTAAAATCTATAACACATGCTAAGATTAAGATTCCTTTAACTACATTCACCAGATTTTGTCTATATGTTGTTCAGTGGACCTCAGTGTCTGACATGGGCTACAAAAGTAAAAAGGGTTTACAAAAATTACTTTGTCTAAGTTGGTAAAAATTGCTCAGGAAGTGTCTCAGTGAAAAGGATATGAAATAAAATTATAGGCGAAGAATGAAAATGGTGACGCTAGCAGTCTACAGGAACAAAGGCCAGTCCAAAAATGAAAAAAAAGTTATGCTTTCCTAGATCCAGACAGAAAAAAGGGACATTTCAAATAAAATGTCCAAAGCTGCTAAAAAAAAAAAAAAATAGTGTTTATGATGGAGTCAGAGAAAGTTTCAGACTGAGGTGGTTATGTGTCTCTCTTCTCAAGCCTGAGGGAACCCATGTCAACTGTTGTAGGAGACGCTTCCTGGTACTCGTCTCAGTCCAAAAAACCAATATTTGTAATCCCAAAGTTACGTTATTGGAATCCCATCAAGTTAATTCTAATCTACCACTTTCCAAGCAACCCACGGAGAAAATGAGGACACTAAATTATATTTTTAATCATCGGGGAGTTGAAGGGCTCTAAGTCCTGCCATGACATGGCTTTCTGGAACCAAGAGAGAGACCCAGGGCCTCACCCTATTTTTATTCAGTGGGGGAGTGGCTTGAGGATTGAGAATTGTGGGAAGTAGGTGACTACTGTGAGCTGAGCTAGGTGGGTGGCTTACATTTACCTCTGCCATATGCAGAGAGGATATGCAGAGAGAGTAATCTGCATTATATAGTATTTAATGTTTTGGGAAGTCTAGGGCTTCAGCTTTGATGTAGTCTTTCAAGCCCCAGGTAGTCATAGCCTCTATCTCGAGGCTCGATCCCAGCTGGCAGTGCAGGAGAATTAGCTCAACTATCCTGTCTCTACCCGGCTCACATTAAGGAGCAGCAGGCTTACCAGGGAAACACGCATGCCACCTTCAAAGACTATCACCAGCACCTCAGCTAGACCAATACACATTGCTTAAGGCCAGTTGAAGGCTAAACAGAAGTCCTAGCCAGCTCTGTACATAACAATATGAGGAAATAGGATCAGACTCAGGTCAAAATGGAGACAGTCCCTTTTCTTTCAAGGAGAGCTGCTCAGGTGGTCCCCCACAAACTGTCAATATAAAAAAAAGCCTGTTAAACTTTCAATAGGTGCTCATACAGATTTGTTGGTACTTAACACAGCCAGTTGGAGAGTACTGGGTGTTTTCCCTATTTCTGACAATTCATAATAATAAAAAATGCCAATTTGTTTAAAACTATACAAAATGGCCATAAAAGATAAAAAGGGAATTAAACCCCACATTTGAGATATCTAATTTGTCTTTTTCATAGTCATCCTGTTGATATGATTATTTGACCTATACATACTTAATTGTTTCCTTGCCTTTGTCTTCTCCAGATTCAAAGCTGTAATAAAAATACCTGTCATCTATTGAGGGCCTTTAGGTAGAACCTCTAAAGAATATATCTGACTACCGGTTTACAACTACAGCCCCTTTAAGCATGAAGAAGCCAGAGCGGTCATTGCCCAAATCCCTCAAGGCAGTTCGGGTTACTTCTTCAAGGCAGGGCGGAATGTTGTAGGCAGCAGAGTTAGGTAAAAATATTTTTAGGCAGTCAGGCAGAATGTTGTAGGCAGCAGAGTTAGGTAAAAATATTTTTAGGCAGTCAGGCAGGGCCAGGTCCTCGAAAGAAATAATACAGGAAACAAGATGTCTGCAACTCTGAGAGGGACTGAGGCTCCTGCTGTGAGCCAGACCTAAAGGTCAAACAAATGCTAAAAGAGTAACACCAGGGATTGATATTCTAAATAGGTAGCTATCTCCTAAAAAGACCCAAGTGAGTCACTAGCCCAACCCCCAAGGGGAAGAGACCCTGTTCTGTATTCATGCCCGCTTACTATGTGACTCACTTCCCCATTTGGTCCTGGGCCTAATCAACTTTACCTTGTAATCCCATTGGTTGACCATGGTTTTGTCCCACCCCACATCTGCCTAAGCGAGACCCCTTCTCTACCTTAGACCTGCATGGTTTTGCCCTATAAAAGTCCCTAAAAGAGATAGCTTCCCTGGGCAACCCGCTCCGGTCCCCCTTCTGTCCCTCTCTGACAGAAGCTTTTCTATCCAATAAAGTTTTTTCCTCAACCAGAAAAAAAAAAAAAAAATCAACCCAAGTGAAGCATACGAAACCTTAAAAAGCCATGATCAAAAGAACTTCAAATTTCAGAAGTCCAACAGAAGGATAGAATCTTAGTTCTGCTATTAGAAAGGCAACACATCACTTATAATGGTAAACCACTAAAATTACAGCAGAATTTTCAACAAAAATGCTAAAGGCAAGAAAGCGTAATGTGAAGTATTTCAAATCCTAACACAGAACAGCTTCCAACCAGGACTGATGGATATATCCTAATATAGCTATCTTTCAAAATTAACGGAGATATAAAGTATCTCCATCACAGAATTTTGAGAACTTTATGTTCATCAATCCAGTTCCAAAAAATTCTCGAGAGTGTTCTAGAAAGAAAAAAACAAAAGCAATAATGCTAAAGCATCTAATGGAGTGAATATACCAGGCAAGGTGCACAGTTAAACAGAGAGGGGAAAAGAGCATATGGAACAGGAAAATAATGCGATGACAGTCAGTAATTTTCAATAAAATAATTCTTGGTGTGATTGGTCTCAATTTCTCAGTTAACAGGCACAGACTGGCTGGGTAAATCAAGAAACAAAACCCCATGATACAGTTTAATCCAAATAGAAATGCATAGACTAAAAATAAAAAAAAAATAGAGAATTGTGTTCTGTGCAGTAGGAACCTGAAAATAAGTAGGGCTAGCCTTTCCATTTTCAGAGACGTGCTTATACCACTGAGCTATCACCCTAGCCCCTAGCTATCCCATTTTCAGTCAATGTGGACTTCAAGACAAAACTTGCAGAGGCGAAGGTCACTACGTATGTGGTTAAGGGAACAATTCAGCTGGAAGAGATAGCAATTATAAACATATATGCACCAAATACCAGGACATCCAACTTCACAAAACAAGTAGTACTGTGCCCAAACATCGGAAAAACATCAAAAAAATTATAGAGGGGCGGAGGAGATGGCTCAGTGGAATAAGCGCTTTCTTGGCAAGTGCAAGGGCCTGAGTTCAATCCCCAGTTCCCTCCACCCGAAAAAAAAGAAAGAAAGAAATTACAGATTTGTTTTTGACTGTTACTAATATATACTATTACTAATAGGCAAATCACCTACACAAAAAATGAAGAAAAAAGAAAAAATGAACAAAAGGACTCAAGAGACATCTTCAGAGTGTTCCCTCCACCCAATAACACAATACATATTCTCAGTACCACACAGACTGTTTTGCAAAACAGGCCACAAAAATCGTGCTTTAGTAAGTACAAAGAAGCAAAGTTATTTATATATATATGATTAGATCATAGTGCAATGGAACTAGAAATCAATGCAAAGAAAAAAAAGTACAGAAATGACTCAGTCATCTGGAAATTAAACAATATAACCAATAAGCCACAGAAGAAATCAAGGCACATATTAGACCAGTGATGGCAAAACTTTTAGTGCTTTCAGTGATATAGTCTGCTGTGATATGCATACCACAGGCTTGCCATCCCTTAGGTAGTTCTTAGAAACAAACAATAATGCTAGTATAAAATAACAATATCTATAGGACACAGGTGAAATAGCCTTAAGGGGAAAGCTTATAAGTATGAATGCCTACAGTAGAAAAACAGTGAGAACAAATAAATAACCTAATAATGCACCTAAAGATCTTGCAAAAACAAGAGCAGTCCAAATCCAAAGGAAATTATAAATAAGAGCAGAAATCAATGAAATTGAGACTAAAATAATAGAAAGAATCAATCGTTTGAAGAGCTGGTTTTTCCAAAGAAGACACAAGAGACAAACCCTTAGTCAATCTCACCAGAAATGGGAAAGACCCAAAGTAACTAGAAATTAAAAAACAAAATCACAACAGCTATCACCAGAATTCAGAAGATTACTAGTCACTACTTTGAAAGTCTATACTCCAATCAATTAGAGAGTCTAGAAGAAAAGCCTAAATTCCTAGATGCGTATATATTAAAAAACTGAACCAAGAAGATTTAAAAACTTTGAATAATCCAATAACAGACAATAAAATTGAAGCAGTAATAAAAAACTTGCCAACCGAAAGAAAGTCCAAGAACCAATGGAATTGTCATTGAATTCTACAAGAACACGGGGGAAGATCTTTCACCAATACTTACCATTATTTAATGACATTAAAGGCAGGCATATTCTGTAGTCATTCTTGGAAGCCAGCATTACTCTATTTCCAAAACTAGGCAAAAATTCCATTGAAAAAGAGAACTACAAGTGGGGCAGGGCTCCCCTGCTTCTTTCAAAGTAGGGAGGCATCCGATTCTTTATGGGGCAGGTGGTGCAAGGGTCCCACAAAGCTTAGTTTGTGTGCACTGCTGTTAGGCATGGATATCTACTTTCTCTTAAAGTTGTTCAGGGTTCAGCCTTATAATTTTTTCATTAAAATATATTTTATTATTTTTAATTGTATATATTTATAGTATACAGTGTGATAATTTAATACAGTATCAACCCTTTAGTTCTTAAAGTTATCATTCTCAATCTTTTTTTTTTTTGTATTTTAGGGAAGGACCTAAAGGGTGTTCAGGGTCTCACTACTATATTGGACGCATAGTGATCCACCTGTTTACAGGCTCTCAAGAACTGGGATTATAGGAGTGTGCCACCACACCCAGTCTCAATCACCCTCTCAGCACACCCTGGAGTCAGGGCCAGCACAGCAGGCCTGGGGATTGAACCCCTGGCCCTGCACCTGCTTACAGGCGCTTTAATCTGCTGAGCTATTTGGCCAGCCCTATCATTCTCAATCACGAGTGTTCGTCACAATAACAAACAGGATAGAACTTTGATATAAATGGCAAATGATTCTTATGGTTTGGATCTAAGGTCTCATGAGGCTTTGGAAGGCAACTGCATGTTGGGGACATTACAGCTGTAAATGGATCAATCCATTGATAAGTTTATAGCTAATTGTTCTGTTAGAAGGTGGGGCCTGGTCATAAGAGGAACATTCCCCAGGTTGTGCCTTTAGAGGTAAATGACCCTAAGAACCAATATCAGCTAATAGCAGTCATTTATCAAACTGCCACTCATAACCACAAGCAAAAAATGAAAGTTAGTGATATAGAAACAAAAACAAAACAAAACAAACAAACAAACAAACAAAAACCACAAGGCTTGGAAATGGGGGGACCCATCTCTAGTTGAAAAACTAGACTGAAATTGGCAAAGTAGAAGAACTTTAAAAAAAAAACAAACAGATTCATAGCTGAGCTGGCAAAGTGTTATTTCCTTAAAATAAGGACAGGTTGCTACAGAAGAACAGGCAAAGAGAAATGAACTATGAGAAACAATGATAACAACAAGACAGAGGGCACGGATTTTATGTGGAAAATTCCTTTCTCTCTGACCTCATTTCCATTTGGAGGAGTTTCCATTACAATAGAGCTCTTGACCTCTTTCCATCTCCTCTGGTGATGAGTGATATTGTAAGAAACTTCTGGAGAAGGACCTACCCTTGTGGCTCTGTCCTTTCCCCAAGTCTGCTGGCTCTGCCTGGCTGTATACCTTCTGGTGTGCCAGGAGAAATCCACTGCTCTCCTGCCAAGAGAAGGGAAGTCTGTGACCTTACAACTTGGAGTGTAAAAAGTTGGGCAGATTTAATTCAGAGATAAAGAATAGGAAGTCACAATGGGTCACACATCAAAGCCCTTCTCTCCAAGTCCATATTTTTTTTCAGTAATAACATTAATGTTTTGATCTGTATCTGTCTAACTCTTGCATCAATTGCTAAGAAAGGAAAGACATGGAATATTTTCTTCAATTTCTAGAACTCCAGTGTGTAAATTGGAAAAACAAACAAACAAACAAACAAAAAAATGAAAAAAGCTGAACTAAGACAGGGCGAACACTGTCTTTCTACAAACTACTCTGGGAAGCTTTCTGGAGTTCAGAATCCCTTGCGCTTTGTTCTCTAGTAAGTATACACAGACTTGACCAGGAACAGATAAGAGTCACTGAGGGCAGAAGCAGACATTCTAGAAGGAAGGGAAGGAGGCCATGGAACAGGTGGGTAAAATCAGTAATCAAGGAACAAACAAATTAGTAGAGTATCCATAAGCTAAAAATGTCTCAAGTCATATAATGCTCATTAATTAACAAAATATAAAGGATCTGTATTAAAGAAACCCTGGTAAAGTTTCTGAACTCCAAGAAAAAAGGAATTCTGGTCTGTATATAGAGTGATTTGCCTATCAACAAAAGCTAACCCCTACTGGCTAGCATGTAAATGTCATTAAGGCAGGGCATTTTGTCTATTCTCTTTACTCTGGTCTCATCCCTTCCTTTTGTTATTATTATTATTTTTAATTTTTAAAAATCTCCCTGGCATGCTGTGCTGGCCCTGTCCCCAGGGTGCACTGAGATGGCAATTGAGACTGGGCATGTTGGTGCTCATTTGTAATCCCAGAGCTTGGGAGGCTGAAAACAGGAGAATCACTGTGAGTTGATCTATGTAGTGAGACCCTGTAGACCTCGTACTAAAATACATAAAAAAAAAAAACTAAAATAAAAACATTAAAAATCATTTATTTATTTATTTATTTGGTACAGGGTCTCACTATGCAGCTCAGACTCATAGTGATTCTCTTGTCTCAGCCTGCCCAGTGCTGGGATTACAGGCATGTGCCACCATGCCTAGTTTTAGGGGCCAGCTCTCTGCAGGACTGGAAGTGTGCATTACTGGGTATCAAACCTGGGTCCTTTCACTTGCCAGGCAGACAATTAGCCACTGTGATATTTCCCCAGCATTGTGCCTATCACATGATAGGCACTCAGGAGATATACATGGATGAACTAACTGCACAAATAAGTCAACCTCCATATCTAATCTGAGGTCATAAAATATTCTTTCATATTACTTCAGGAAGTTTATTTGCCTTGCTTTATATCTTTTTAGAGACATTCAATAAAAGTTGGTACTTGACAGTGCTGTAAGATTAGGCTTCAAGTTTTAGTTTTTTCTATATGCATATTCAGTTGTTCCAGTGTCATTTAATGAAAATATTCTATTTTTCCACATTGCTTCATAGAGTTATCTTATATAATAATTGATCATCTATGAGTGGATGTGCTTCAGGGATTTTATTTCTATTCATTTACTCAATTGTCTATCCTTCAATATTGCACATGCATAATTGTGTTAAAACAGTTCTTGATATTGGTATAGTAAACCTCCATATTGTATCTTAATCTTTAAGAGGGGTGTGGTTACTTTGTGACAATTTTATTTTTGTATATTTTAAAATTAAGCTTATGAAGTGTACAAAATCACCTATCAAAGTATGATTGGCATTCTGTTAGCACTACAGAAATTTGGGTAAGAAAATTGTTCACGTTGTTTAGCTTTCCAATGATAACTTAGTTTTTTCTTATGTATACTTATGTTTTAAAGCTTAATGCTTTATGATTATAGATAATTGTAGATGTAAAGGGTTATTCCATTATTTTATTTTATTTTTTTAATTAATTTTGTTGAGAAAGAAAATAGCAATGAGACAGTTTCAAAACAGGTTAGTAGGACAGTTACAATGATTAATACATTGCGTATTGTTGTAAAAAGTTGAGAAGGATTTTTTTTTTGGCTGGCTCAAGCTGCCTTAGGGGTGGGTCTGGTAAGGCAGGTGGAGCTGTGAATCGAGCTGCGCTGTGGTATCCTGCACTTGACTGTGTTTGCATGAACAGGCACTTAAACAACCGAGCTAACTGGCAGGCCCCTCTAGAGGAGTATTTCAGTACATGCATGCAATGCATAATGATCAAAGCAGGGTAGTAAGTGTATTTATCATCTCACTTATTAGTTTTCTGCATGTTTTGAAATGTACTATAAATTATTGTTAACTATGGTCACTTATAGTTCTAGTGCTATGTATAAAACACTAGAACTTACTCTTCTTAACTAATTTTTTACTTGCTAACCACCCTTTTTTTATCCCCTCTTCCTTGTGTCTTTCTAAGCCTTTGGTAATGAAGTTTAAACTCTTCATCCGTGAGACTGGTGCTTTGAGCTTCCACATATGAGAACACATATTATTTGTCTCCCTGTGGATGACTTAACATAACGTCCTTGAGGTTCATTTCTGTTACAGCTGTTGACCAGATTTCATGGCTTAGTAGCACCTCATTGTGTTTATAGGCCACAGTTTCTTTACCCATCCATTCATTAAGAGTTAATTTCTTTTAAGGGTACTTTATGGTTGTTTGTGTGTTGTCCATTACTTGTTAGGTTTCTCTTAGAAAGTTGATTTTTTTTTTTTGTTGGGGGGGCCTGGCTCAGACTGCCTTAAGGGCGGGTCTGGTAAGGCATGTGGAGCTGGGATTGACCTGAAGTCCCCTGTGCCTGACTGGGTTTGCCTAAGCAGGAGCTTAATCAACTGTGCTAACCCGCAAGCCCTTTGAAAACTGATTTTTCTATGCTATTGTAAGTACTCTTAAAGTCATACCTGTTATTTACAGAATTTCAGAGGAATTTCATGCATTGACCTTGTATTCACATCCTTCCTGTACAGGCGCTGTATTCTAACTAAGCCACTAGAGCACCTGTCTCCAACCTTTCTTTTTTTTATTTTTTAATTTAATTTAATTTTTTTTTTGTCTTTGAGACCGGGTCTCACTATGCAGTTCAGGCTGGCCTTAAGCTCACTTTGTCGCTCAGGCTGGTCTCAAACTCACAGCAATCCCGCTGCCTCTGCCTCCTGAGTGCTGGGATTACAGGCATGCGCCACCACGCCCGGCTCCAACCTTTCTATGCTCAGTAATTGTTCTGATAATTTCTCAATATATATTTTTTGGATGCTGTAAATACACAATAATTAATCTGCAAATAACTAATTTCTTTTTAATAACTCTCATGTTGTATGTCTCTGTTTCTTACTTTATCATTATAGGATTTTTTTTTGTTTTGTTTTGTTTTGCAGTACTGCAGATTGAAAGCAGGACCCTGCACTTACCAGGCAAATGTTTATTCTACTGAGCTATCTCCCTGGCCCTCTTTATAGGATTTAAACAAAAAGAATGTCTTCTAATTTGAAGTCAAATTGCGTTTTTTCATGAAGGGATTTGTATGTGACATTTATATCAATATTCTCTATTAAAACTTTGTGGCAATAGTCATCTACAAATGAAACTTGAAAACTCATTAAAATAGAACATCTTCCTAAATATACATATTACTAAATATATTATTATATATTTCAAAATATTCAGAAAAATAATAATTGAGGTGATAAATACTACCCTTTCATAAGCAACATGCAACTTGTTAGAATTTAGAGGAGGGGCCCAGCGAGTGTGTGGGAGAGCTTCCACACTTCCCTTTTCCTGCTGGGCCCCTCTAGATCCATCCCAGGCCTGGCACACAGGCCCATGGTGAAACTCTGCACCTGAAGTCCCTGCAGAGACGTTAGGGGCCAGAACCACCCAGCTAATCCAGGAGCAGAACATCATGACAGAAGGTCACAAAGGGTTCACTTCTAGCAGATGAAGCAGGAAGAAGCTGAGCACAGCAGCCACACCCAAGCCAGGGACAACAGGGTGAACTCAAACTTTGTAGATCTGCACCTAAATTTCAGTAGGTGCTAAGGTTATAACTGTACCAAAGCTCTACGCCAAAGGTCAGAGGACAGTGCTTTACAAAATGACAAAGAGAAGGAACAAAATGCAATCTCAGGCTGCAAGCCCACCCAGAACAAGTGCAGAAGACACTAGCAAAGAAGAAATTGGGAGTCACACAGCTGAAATGTCTGAATTAATAACATGTGAAGTAAAGAAACAACTACAGAAAAGTAGAGGAACTCAGATCAGAAATAACCTCTGAAATAAAAATCTCTGAATTAATAGAATATGAAGTAAAGAATCAAATGCAGAAACATATAAAGGAAATCAGATTAGAAATAATCTCTGAAGTAAAAAAGAAAGGATAACTATAATGAAAGAATTAATAACTGCTTCACAAAATGACAATGATAAGAAATAGAGGAGATTAGAAAGACAATGGAATCATTCAATGACAATATAGAAAAGAAATAGATTGCATGAAGCAGAGTCAAAGAGATATAGGGGAACTTAAAATTTCAATCACAAACTTGCAAAACAGTTTGAGTGAAAGTAAAGATAGAGTTTCAGATCTTGAAGACCCCATTGCAACTAGTGAAAAAGTGAAAAGATTTCTTAAAAACAACTAAAATGCAGGAAAAAGTAATTCATCACCTGCAAAGCGATACAAAGATGAACAATGTGAGACTAATAGGCATCATTGAGAAAGGAGTCAATACAAATGATATAAAAAGAATATGGATGGAAGTAATAGCAGAAAACTTCCCAAATATGGGGAAACAATCTGACATTCATGTAACCGAAGCATACAGGACTCCGAATAACATCAACACAGTTAAAAACACACCCAGACATATAATAGTCAAAATCCCCAGATATCAAGCACAAGAACAATATACTGAAAGCTGCTAGAAAAAAGAAACAGACCATATTTAAAGGAAAAACCCATCAGAATTAAGGGCAGATTTCTCTTCACAAAGCATGAGGTCAAGAAGAGTATGGAGCAGAGTACTTCAAGTCCACTAGGAAAGCAAATTCCAGCCCAGACTATGAGGCCCTGCAAAACTCTCTTTCAAGTTTGATGGAGAATAAAATACTTCTATGACAAAAGAAAACTAAAGTACTTCATGACAACAAAGACAATCCTACATAGACTACTAAAAGATGTTCTAGAGAGGTACCAAAATGATTAGGACTCCATGAATAAGAACGAAAGGAACCCACTAAATAGGGCAAACAAGCACAGGAGAAAAAAGAGTAAACAACAGTAGGCAAATAATATGTCAATCATAAGTCAATACATCTCAATTATAACCATCAATGTAAATGGACTCAATTCACCAATTAAAAGAAATAGATTGGCACAGTGGATTAGGAAACAAAATTCAACAATATGCTTTATACACGAAACACACTTAATTCATAAAGAAATTTGAAGGCTGAAAGTCAAAGGATGGAAACAATACTACATGCCCCAGTGCCTGTTAAAAAATAGAGGTATCAATCCTGTTCTCAGACAGTCTCAACTTCAAATCAAGAATGATCAAACGAAATAAAGAAGGCCACTAAATATTGGTTTGGGGAAAGATTCAAGAGGGAGAGGTAACACTCATAAATATGTATGTACCATACATGGGAGCCACTAATTGTATAAGACAAATCTTAATGAACATGAAAAATCGAATATCCAAGACCACAATCTTAACAGGCGATCTTAAACCCCTTCATCCCCAAAAGATAAGTCAAGCAGACAAAAAATTAGCAAAGAAGTAGCAGAACTGAACCAGAGATTGGAACAAATGGACTTAGTGGGCATATAGAGTATTCTACCCAACCACAGCTGAATACACATTTTTTTTTCAGCTGCACATGGGTTATTTTCTAAAATAGACCACATATTAGTGCATATGTCATGCCTAAGTAAGAAGCAGAAATTATCCCGTGCATATTATCTGATCACAGTGCAATGACCTGGAAATAAATGGCAAAAGAAAGCAGAAAAAATCCATAGATGCATGAAAATTAAGCATCACCCTACTCAGCAACCAATGGGTCACAGATGAAATTAAACAAGAAATTCAACAATATCTACAATTCAATGAAAATTCAAGCACAACTTACCAGAATTTATAGGATGCAATGAAAACAGTTCTCAGAGGGAAATTTATAGTTGTGAACTCACACATTAGGAAAACAGAATGGGAAGAAATAAACACCCTAATTCTACACCTCAAATATCTAGAAAAGGAAGAGCAAACCAACGGAAAGCCCAAATACAGGAAGAAATCATAAAGATTAGAGCAGAAATTAATTCAACTGAGATGAAGAAAATGGTTCAAAGAATCAATGAATCAAAAAGCTGGTTCTTTGAAAGATTAAATAAAACGGATAATCCCCTAGCCAACCTCATGAAAAAGAGGAAGGAAAAAATTCAAATATGAGTAATAAGGAACAAAAACAGTTTAATTACCACAGACCCAGTGGAAATTCAGAAGATTAGCTACTTTATCTTTACTGTCATAAAATAGCAGACATGGAAGAAATGGGCAGATTCCTAGAAAGGTACAAATTAACAATACTGAATCAAGAAGAAATAACAACTCTGAATAACCCAATAACAGCCAATGAAATATGAAATGTAATAAAAAACTTAACGACAAAGTGGAAGTCCTGATGGATCCACAGCTGAATTGTACAAGAAATTTACAGAAGACATGATGCCTATACTCCTCAAACTTTTCAGTGAAACTGAAAAGGAAGCAGTCCTTCCAAAATGGTTCCTGGAGTCAAGTATTAAATTGATACCAAAACCAGAGAAAGATACAACTAAAAAAGAGAACTACAAGCCCATCTCCCTCATGAACATAGATGCAAAAATCCTTAACAAAATACTAGAAAATAGAATACAGCAAATCATCAAGAACAGTATACACCATGACCAAGTAGGATTCATCCCACGGATACAAGGATGGTTCAATATATGCAAATCTATAAATATAATACACTATATCAATAGAGCCAAGGTCAAAAACCACATTATCATCTCAATTCATGCAGAAACAGCTTTTGACAAAGTCCAACACTCTCATGTTCAAAGTCCTACAGAAAATTGAAATAAATGGCTTCTGCTTCAATCTGAGAAAAGCTATCTATGACAACCCAATGGATAAAGTAATTCTAAATGGGGAAAACTGAAATCTTTTACTCTCAGATCTGGTACAAGACAAGAATGTCCTCTATCATCCCACCTATTCAATATAGTTCTGAAATCATTAGCTAGAGCCATTACACAAGAGGGAGACATAAATGGAATAAGAATAGGTAAAAAAGAAGTTAAATTACCATTATTTGCAGATGACATGATACTTTACTTGGAGGACCCAAAAAACTCCAAGAAGCTATTAGAATTGATACACAAATTCAGTAGCATAACAGGATACAAAGTCAATATCCAAAAGTCAATAGCATCAAATAACAAACACGTTGAGAGGGAAATTAGATAAACAATACCTTTCACAATAGCACTGAAGAAAATGAAATATTTTGGAATTAATATAACTAAAGAAGTCAAAGATCTATTCAATGAAAAGTATAATACTCTGAAAAAAGAGATTGTAGAGGATTTCAGAAAATGGAAATGTAGAGGATTTCTGCTCCTGGATAGGAAGAACAACATCATGAAGATGATCATACTCCCAAAATTGTTGTACAAATTTAATGCAGTCCCTATCAAACTACCACCAACATACCTCACAAACCTAGAGAAATCATTTCTAAATTTATTTGGAACTAGAAAAGACCTAGAATAACAAAGACAATCCTGGGCAACAAAGACAAGCAGGAGGCATTATAATTCCTGACTTGAAATTATGCTACAAAGCTACTGTGAAAAAATCAGCATGGTATTGACAACAAAATAGACCTGAGGATCAATGGAATGGATTAAGAAGATGCAGAAGCCTTTACAAACACACTCAAGAACCTTATGTTTGACAAAGGGGCCAAACACCCTGGAAGAAAGATAGCTCTTTAACAAATGGTGCTAGAAAAATTGGTACCTGCTGAAAACTAAATTGGCTCTCCACATGTTGAAAACTAAAACTTGACCTAGGTTTATTACCATGCACTAAGCTCAAGCCAAAATGGATTAAAGATCTAAACATTAAAACAGAAATACTATATCTCCAGGAATGGAAAGTATGAGGAACTCTTGAAGACATAGGGGTTGGCAAAGTGTTCAGGAACAAAAATCAAATTGTGTGGGTAATATTTAAAAGAATTAACAACTGAGGTCTCCTCTTACTAAGAATTTTTTGCAAGTCAAAAGAAATTACCAACAAAATGATAAGACAACCCACAAATTTGGAAAAAATCTTAACTAATAAGCATTCAGATAAAGGTCAGCTGTCTAAAATTTATAAAGAACTGAAAAACATTAGGACCTTAAAATTTAAAAGATTCAATCCAGAAATGCGCATCTGAAATGAACACACACTTCTCAGAGGATGAAATTAAAGAAGTGAATAAATACATGAAAAAATGCTCCACGTCACTAGCCATCTGTGAAATGCAAATTGAAACAACACTGAGATACCATCTCACCCCAGAAAGAATGGCTATCATAAAGCAATTACCCAACAACAAATGTTGGAGAGGCTGCAGGGGAAAAAGGAACAATTCTCCACTGCTGGTGTGAATGTAGACTGGTGCAACCATTATGGAAATAAGTGTGGAGAGTCCTTAAAAGACTAGGATTGGAAATCCCATTCAAACCAGCTATCCTCCTACTGGGAATTTTCCCAGAGGAACTGAAAATGTCATATCATAGTCATATATGTGCAACTATGTTTATAGCAGCACAATTTGTGATAGCCAAATCTTGTAAACAACCAAGACATCCATCATCTGAGGAATGGATGAAAAAAATATGGTATTTTTATATAATGGAGTATTGCTCAGCTATAAAGAATGATAAACTCAAAGCCTTTATATCAAGTGGATGCCACTTGAAGATATACTCATATCTGGTGAAATAAACCAGACCCACATGCATAAATATTGTATAGTCTCCCTAGAACTCAAAAGAAGAAATAACAATAGAAAAGTATAAAACAATTAAAAGGAAAGTGAGACCTTAAGGATTAAACAATGAAGGAGAAAAGCTAGGAAACATGACAGGGGCAAAGCCATACATTTATGTGCATAAGATGATTAAGGCAATGATCCTGGTAATTTTCAGCAGGTTTTTGCAGTTTAGCTATTAATTGGTAGGATTTTTCACCCTGACTAAACAAATATGCTGATACCTGTGAACTAAGCATCTCCACTGAAGATACCAATGTTTACTAGGGTCATGCTTGGAATGCCCGTTCTTCTGGTCATCTAAATATGTAGTGCTTGTTTTGTCATACCAATTACTGTAATACTGTCTCTCAAGTACATGTTTTTTCAACAAAAGGGGGTAATAAACAAAAAACGACAAAAAAAGTCATAGGTCTGTCCCGCTACAATGCTATATATGGTTATATTTCCAAATTTCTGTATAAAATATGTCTTTGCTTATTCCTATTTTTAAAAATATTTTTCTATTTTTTAAGATTTTTTCTTCACATTCTGTAGAGATTTAAATTTTAACATATCAATACTTGATGGAAAATACCTGTTCCATGTTATGTCTAAGATGTTTGATATTCAGACAGATAGTGAGTTTAAGCTCAACTGCCTATGTTATAGGGTAATAATATCATTAAGCTTCTCTTCGGGAGGGTTAACAACTTAAGTTGGTGGACAAAAAGAGAAAAAGAAGGGCTACAAGGACAGCCAACAGTTTGGCCCTAGCCTTTCAAGGTCAGTGAGGACTCAGGACATAGGAGAACCTGTACTGTAACATCCTGTAACTCCACAGTGTCCCAAATTTTCTGATTAAGGAGATTATTAGGTCACAGAGAAAAGTGATCGACGATGTAGAATGCGCCTAAGGAGAGTCGCATGGAAAGAAAACATTCTACCTGGGTTTCTCAGAGAGTAAATTAGTCAAGCAATGGCCATGACTCATCCACATGTTGACAGTGACAGAAGATCTACAAACTGCTGTACAGGGTTACAGGATAAGTCCTGAGAGCGTTTGACTGATCTTGTCTTGTACAAAAGTTACATTTTCTTTGTCATACAGATCTTGCTTTGTCTTTGTCACAAGCATCCAAAAGAAATTATAAAGTCAAGGTATAAAAAGTAAAGGCATATTAGTATGCTGAGCTGTAAAAGGTTCAAGTCAACAACTTCTCACACTGCCAGTCTTACGGATAACCCACTACTATTATAGAGTACTGGACTATATTGGATTACTCTGATGAATTCATACACCTATGAATGGCAATGGAATACACATCTCTGATAAAAGTAAACAAAAAAGGGGATATAAATGGACCATTTTTTAGTGGAAATATATATATATATATATATATATATATATATATATAATTAGCATAGATATATAGGTACCTTCTCTTAGTTCAATGAGAAGGTTTTGAATTAATATTGTTTAGACAAGATATCATCTCTGCATCTTGTACTAGGAACAACTACTACAAAGACAACAAAATGCAATGTATTAATTATTGTAACTGTATTACTAACCTGTTTTGAAACTATTTCATTGCTATTTCTTTCTCAATAAAATTATTGCAATATATAAAAAAGAATTTAGAGGAGGGCTGCAAAGTTGGTTGACTATTCCAGACAAAGCAAAATTTTGAGCAAATGCTTGGAAGTGGGTGTAAGGACAAAGAACTTCCACGTGAGGAACTGAAAGAATCTGAGTGGGACCTCGGGGAAGGAAAGTTGGGTCTTGTGATGCAACTGAGAATTAGCCAAGTTATATCATTCAGAAGAAGCGTCTATCTTGAATATGTGGGTATCACCTGGGCCAGGATTTTTCATCATTGTCAGACATTTTCACATTTTGTTTACAATGAATCATTTTACTCTTGTGAATGGAATATACAAATAACTATTACTTTTATCCACATGGATGACACAGACAAAGGATCTACAGAATGATGTACAGGACCACAAGATAAACCCTGAGAGGACTTCACTGACCACATAAGAAACATAAAGTACATGTGTTGGTATATAAGTCTTGCTCTATCTAGGTCTTAACCATCCAGCAGAAAAGTATAAAAATGAAGTATACATCACGGGGCCATAATATTAAGCTGAGCTATAAATGGCTATGGTCGACAACTTATTTGAATAACTCATTATTGTTGTGGAATGCTGGACTGAGTTGGATTGTGTTGTCGAGTTCAAGCACCCAAGTTAGGTGAATGACAATGGAGTGCCCACCTTTGACAGGTGTAGACAAAGGAAGGAGTATAGAAAGAAAAAAGTCATGATGTGTGTGTATAGACAGTACAGTTGGGATAGATAACGCTGTGCTTCTACATAATTCTATGAGAGGCAAGATTTGCACTGATGGTGGTTGGGCAGGCTATTTTGTTGGCTTCTAGTACTATGGTCATCCACTAGGAAAATAATTATTGAATTTTTGATGTAATTCAGGTACAAGGGGTGGGATAAGTAAACAGCTACACTCTTAATTTGCTGATAGGAGGCATCTGCTATAATAATGTCTGCAAGTATAATATCATGTATGCACCTTGTACAATACCAAACCAGTATGAAAAAAGTTTGCAATGTATTAATTTATCGAACCTGTCTTGTTAAGGTGTCTTAAAACTGTCTGATTGATATTTGTACTTCAATAAAAAAACCAACTATTATTTTTGAAGTCATATCAAGGTCCACCTTACTCAGTAATATACTATTCTTACTACCATAGTGAGTGGAAAAGTGTTTAATAGTGTGCACAGAAAATTCTCTATTTAAAAATTGTACCTGTTTGGCACTGGTGTTATTTCCAGGAATTTAAGGATATCTACCCACTAGATGTGTCTTAGTTAAAGGTTGTAGAGTTGTGAATTGTTAGTGAACATCTACAAGAAAAATACTAATTTCTATCTATGAGTGAGGGCTCCATACACATACCCTTTCAAACTTTCACATCAGTATTCATCTCCTCCTCTAAGTTGACAAGAGCTGATTGGAAATATAAAATTCTGTTAACCTCATAATATTAAATATCATCAGAGAAATAAAAGTTAAAAAGGCTGAAGTGGTCCCACCAAGACTAGGAGTTAATAAAACCTAAGGAAGGAAGTTACAGAGACTGAAGACTAAGAATGATTCAGAACAAGGAGAGGGATGGGTGCTTTTATCATGAGGAAAAAAAAAATATATGTGAAGGCTAAAAACAAGAAAAAAGAATTAGAGAGCTGTGACCATTTGGGTACATCTGGCACTCTGCATACAAAAACCAGGTACAGTGAGTGCTAATCAATGGAAAAGGAAAAATGGAACTGAGCAGGTTCATGGAGGTCTTTTGAGTGATGTAATGTGAACTTCTTTAATTTTAAAGATGAGAGAAATTACCATCAACTGAATCTATATTTGGAATATTGTGCTGGTCATAGGGTAGGACTTAGAGGACTGGTATTGATGGGAAAGCCCTTCTGATGGTCTAGGAAGAGATTAGTTTGGGTTGGCCTGGAGTAGTCAAGGCACTTGGCGACTGTATGTGGTCAGGAGGGAGAAGAAAGAGGGAAGAGGAAAGGGTGGTAAGTTGGTTCCAAGCTTCTGGGTCAGGCGACAGAATCATTTTTATGACTGAACAGAAATAGAACACGATGTAGATTGGGAGCCAGAGATAATGAGCTTAGTTGATTCTGAGTTTAGAAAAGTTGTATGTTGAGTTCGCAGTGCCGGAGGAATTCCCACACTCAATGGCTAGCATCATTTTTCAGTTTGGAAGTGTGGTCTCTCCTATTGAGGTGACAGAAGCTATGCAAGCAGGTAAAATTGCTCATGGTTGCTGTATAGAGGGAGAAAACAAAGAGGTCATCTGCCTACACCATAGTCTTGAAGCTTTTGAGAAGCACAGGACAGGCAGCCTCGCTGCTAATCTCATCTCAGTAATAGATACTTGGGTTCAGTTACTTTGGATTCCTAAGTGCACACTTAAAAAATGTGGTGCTATCAATTCTTCACTTATTGCCCATTTCACTCCTTCTGTTCATATGAAAGCATCTTAAAAGAGTGGTCTCCACCTACTTTTTCCATTTCTTCCCAAATTGCTCACTCCTCATTTTGCAACTATGAAGACTTTCTCCACCAACACACCTGAGCGGGTCTCCAGGTAACCCATGACTTTATTCTTCACCCCTAAGCCATTTCATTTCTCTGATGGGTTCCCTCCTACTTCCCTGAAGTTTTTCAAAGAATGATATTCCCTGGAAAATAGCTAGCACCTCACTTTTGATGTCAAACTAAAGTTAAGTGTGTTAGTCCCTTAATAACTGACTGTAAGTAGTAATTGGGCCCAAGTCTGCTTCTTGACATAGCTCTACATTAAAATCACCATGCTACACAGTCTGTTTTCTGAAGGGACAGAAGGTGTCACTAGCAAACAAAGAAAGGACAGCTTGAGATGAGTGGGAGAATGGTAGTGGCCTGCGCTGATCACAAGAGTGCAGCTCCCCAAAGTGACCACAAGAGGACAATGTTAAGAAGCAAATGGCTGTCCTGACCCAACACAGCTTTGGATCCAGTGGATGGTGTGTGCTGAGTGTGAGAACATTGCCTGTGCTCCCAGCTGCACCCTTGACTCCATTCCAGCCTCTCTTCTCTTCCAGCCCTGCTATTGTTCTTCTCTCCTCTGCCCTGCCTCCACCCCAACCAGCCTCAGAAGAATTAGGTAGGTTCCAGCTCAGTTTTCCCTGGATGCTAGCTTGGAGCCAAGGTCCCAGTTTGCTCCGTGGTGACCTTCTTGCTCCCTGAGGCCTCCAGAGCAGATACATGTGGGTGATGCCCAGGGCTGAGGCACTAATTTCAAATGTGCTAGCCTTGGAGCAGGGAGGGGAGGGAAGGAAGGTTTGTCCTGGCTTTGGGACATCCACAGATTGAACACTCCATAAAGAAGCTGGGCTTTTCATAGCACCAGCCAGCTACTGGGACAGACCTGCTAGCCAGCAGCCTTTCATCACAGTGGCCTGGATAGCAGACTGTGTCGGGTGACCAGCCACAGAGGAATTTCTTCAAGTCTCTCTGAGGCATCTTCTAAGCTTTGTTTTATTCCTTGGCTAGGACTACCCAATTTAGCCTCCTATCCTTCACTAAAGAAGCAGAGAGCAAACAGCATTAATTGAACCAGCAAAAATGTAAAGTACGTGTGTGTGTGTGTGTGTGTGTGTGTGTGTGTGTGTGTGTGTGTATGTTGATTTGCAATGAATGGTGGTGGATGATAATGAAGAAAGAAGTTAGACTGATCTGGAGAGTTAAGGTGGACCCATTCTGTGAAGAGCCTTGCATGCAGATCCTAGAGTTTGGACTTTGTTTGAAGGCTAAGAAAATCATGCTGTGTGGAGACAGGAGTGTGGAAGGTGGGCCAGAATAGACTGGGTTTGGAGGTCCAGGGGATGAGGCACAAGGGTCTTTACATAAGAAAGAATGAGATTGGAGGAGGAAATGTGTGGTCAGTAGGAGGCAAGACACCACCAGATTAGTTTAAAAAGCAGTCACACCCAAAGTGAAAGGGAAAATAAGTAAAGATAGGGCTAGCTAAAAAAAAAAAAAAAAAAAAAAAAAAAAAAAAAAAAAAAAAAAAAAAAAAAAAAAAAAAAAAAAAAAAAAAAAAAAAAAAAAAAA